>PNEQ01113447.1:9626-78388 GCA_003012365.1 Medauroidea extradentata
CGAGGAGTCAGAGGAGGAAAGAGAAGGCAGAGGTACGGAAGAAAAGGTAGAAAGTAGGTGGGTGGACAGGGCCGAGGAACGATCGGAGGCGGTTTCAGCTACCCCAGTAGGGGTGGCGAGCGGAGGAATAGTGGTGGGGACAGCGAAGGCGGCGGAGGTGGGACCAGAGGGAACCAGAGGTGGCTGAGAGAGCCTGGAGGCACCGAGTCTCCCGAGCAGACAACCACTCCGCGACCAGCCGCCGGCACCGCCCGCGCAGCAGGAGGTATAGCCTCCGATGCCACGGGTAGCGGGTAGCCTGCCCTGGGCCGCGGAAGCGGTTTCGCAGGGACACGGCGTCTCGCAAGTATGGAGGAAAGGGTGGAGCAAGTGATGAGGGAGAAGAAGAGACGGGGATGTGCGCAGAGGCAGCGGAGGAGAAGGCCTGGGTGAGAGAAGGAGCGTGGAGGTCTATGTCGGCAGGGGTGCGGAAGGAGACGGACATGTCGAGGGAGTTAGAGAGGGTCCGGGTGAAGCCCCTCCAGTCGGCTTGACAGAAGTTATAACAGGGGAGGTGTGGGTTGGAGTAAGGGAAATAGTGAAGTAGGAAGAGGACGGGGAGATGATCAGAGGAGCCGGAGGTGAGTTTGTAAAAGGCGGAAAGAACCGGTAGGCGGGAGGTGAGGGCGAAGTCAATGACAGAGGGGAGGCGCCGAAGCTGGGTGGGGTAGAAAGTAGGCGAAGCGGGAGCCTGAAGGGAGAGGTGGGAGTGACGGAGGAATTGACGGAGGGAGCTGCCTCGTCGATTAGCGACGGTGCAGCCCCAGAAGGGATGGGTTGGATTGAAGTCCCCGGCCACCACAACGTGTACATCGAGGCGGCCGAGGGCTGCAACGTCGGCTGAGTGAAAGGGGAAGTGTGGGGGGGTAGGTAGATAGACACAAGGGTAAGGGGATAAGAGGAGCTATGGACCCTGACTGCGACCTCCTCAGTCGCAGGAGAAAGAGATGTAGCGACGGTGATGGGAAATGTTATCACGGAGGAGGAGGGCCACTCCACCGCCCCGACCATCGCGATCGGCGCGGTGGACGACATATCCAGGAAGATGAAGAGGAGAAGAGGGGGAAGGCCAGGTCTAGGTCAAGAAAACGACATCGGGGGAATGTGCTACAAGGAGGGAGTGAAGGTCGTGGAGTTTGGGGAGGAGAGAGAAGGTGTTCCAGATTAGGGCCTTAAGGGGAGGGGGAGGGACCATCGAGGAAGTACAGGACGGCTTGGAGGACGTCGAGTTTGGCAGCGGGAGGGTTGGCGTGGGAGAAGGCTAGATGGGTGCGACGGATGAAGGGGTGGTAAGAGCGGAAGAAGGAGACAAGTTCAGAGAGGATGGAAGTCAGAGGTGCAAGGTCGGGAGGGTCAGAAGGGGGTCCAGAAGGCAGAGGGCGCGGAGAAGGGTGTGCAGGTGGGGGACGGGGAGGTGGTGGTGTAGGCTGTCGAGCAGAGGAAGCGATCGTGGGGTTGGAGCCGGTCTTAGCGAGAAGAGGGGGGGGAGGAAATAGAGAATGGGAGGCTGATGTCAGGTATAGGTTGTCGTGAACGACTGGTAAGAGAGGTAGAAGTTTTGGCAGATAAGGTGGTGGGATGACAGCGGAGATAGGCTTGGATAGTTGGGCACGAGAGGGAGGTGGCGATGTGGGCCCCGTCGCAGTTGACACATCGACGATCCTTCGGCTGCGCCTTGCAGGTCCTGCTCCAGTGCGCCCCTTCCGATTTAAAGCACGCCAGGTCCCGGTGGCACTTGATAGATGAGTGGCCCAGCCCCTGGCAACGATAACATTGAAGCACCCTCCCAGAGCCGTGGTACTTCTCGATGGAGACCACCCAACAGCCTAGATTGGTCAGTCGGTAATAGGGTGCTGCCTCCCCTAGGCGGGTGGTGGTGACAAGAAACGGTTACGAGGTAGCAGTTTGTAAGACACGCATCTTTGTGACTGTGCCGAGGGGGAAACCTATGTCCAAGTGTTGTGCCGTAAGGTCGTCAACGGTGACGGAGAGCGGGAGTCTGCGGATAACAAGGCGGTCGACATTCTCGTCGGGACGGAGTGAGGTGAGTGGACGGAAACCGAGTGTGGCGAGTTTTTGGAAGAGGTAATCATGATCATGGGAATTTTCGGTGTAGAAGGATGTCTTGTCATGGACCAAGGATATGCGGAGTTTGCCAATGAGTTCCTGCTCCAAGGATTTCGCGGTGATGAAGGGGTGTTCGGACGGGGAAACAAAGCATGAGATAGGGGGCATTCGGGTAGGTTTGGCAGTCGCAGGAGGGGGTGGAGTAGTATGCTGATGAGAGGTGGATGGTTGAGAGGTGTCAGTGGTAGGGGCTGGTGAAGGTTTGGGATGCTTGGGAGGAGGGTGATCGGCACAGTCAGGGGAGGCAGCACCAGAAGCAGACAAAGAGTCCCGAGGTGTGTCAGTGTCTTGTGAGAGAGTGGCGAAGCAGTTGGTGAGAGTCACGTTGTTGTCAGATTGGGGAGGTTGTCGGCGGCGTCCACGGAAGGTCTTCGTCGGAATCTTGAACCCAGCTACGTCCGCCGCTGCCTCCTGGGGTACCTCCGGCGGAGTCGGCGTGGGCGTGGTGCGGTTGGTCGGCTGATGGTCGGCAGCGCAGTCCATGCCAACATCCTCCACGGTGACGGGGGCATCTGCAGAGCGTTCTCGTAAGGGTTGGGAGGATGCGGAGGTGCCTTCCAGGGTGGACGCCAGTGACACAGGTTGTGAGGAGAAGGGAAAAACACGGGTAGGGTCAGCTGACAGCAAGACAGGCTGGGAGGCAACAGTAGTGGGAGTAGCAAGACGAAGCGGCTGGTAAGGCACAGGGTAGTGGAAATCTTGGGAGTAGCGGTAAGAGTGGGGAGAGGGAGAAAAAGGTGTCTAGAAAGGCTGCGAGAACAGTGAATATGGTGGCGCAGAGACAGGACGAGAGGATTGATAGGGGGAGGGTATTGACTATCCAGGGAAAAGTAGTGTGGCGAAAAGCGTTGGTGAGGAGGGATGGTGAGAGAGGAAGAGAGAGCTTGGTATCCCGACGGCACTGAGGAGGCAGCGGAAAAAGAAGGGTGGGTCATGGACACAGTGGCAGATGCTGTGGTCGAGGATGCCGTAGCAGTGGCAAGAGCAGTAGATGAAGATGGCGCAGCAGACATGGAAGGCGCAGCAACCGATGACGGTGCGAGCAAGGAGAGCGGCGAGGAAGAGCAGGTGCAGGAAGGTGTCAAGATGGGTGAGCTTGTTGTAGGGGGGGTGGGGTGCGGCAAGGCAAGTGTTGGAGTAGAGGCAGCAACAACAGGCTGGTGCGGAGAAGAAATGGAGGACTGAAGTGGAGGGGACGTGGATGAATGAGAGTGAAGAGGAGGAGACGAAGAGTTAGTGCGTGGTGGTGGAGATGAGCGGGAAGGGCTGGTGTCGAGGAGGTGAAGCATCTTCTGGCGGATGAGTAACACGGTGGGCGAGGAATCTGGAAGATCTCGAAGGGCCGTTTCCAGTTGTAGAAGATCTCGTTGATACGTAGCCAGTCGGGCGGAGGATGGAGTGGAAGCCAGTGGAGGGTCCTGTCGATGGTGGTGAGGTGGAGTTGTGGACAGGTCCGGTAGGTCGTCGAGAGCAGTGAAAAAGTCCGAGGGAGTGTCGGTCCCATACAGCGAATGGTCACGGTGATAGGGGTCATAAGGTGTGGTAGAGTCAGTCCCAGTAGGCTGTGAGTCCTGGAGGCGGCGTTTGCGAGAGATGGATCGGCGTCGAGGGTAGCCGTGGTAAGCCCTCCCCACCTGTCGACCGCACGTACGGTGGAGCTCAGGGTCTGCAGGCGCTTCCGAGGAAAGATGTTCCAGCAGGCGCAGGTAAGGTTTGGAGATGGAGGTCCCTGAAGTAGGTTCGCAATTTGCGATGGGAGTGTTGGTGGGGAGCTACCTCGGCCGAAGGCCTCTGTCCCTCCTCCCCTGCGCCCAGGTTCAGCTTTATCTGGCCAGGGTCCATTCCAGACCCTGACATCTGCCTCCCCTATAGGCTGGGAGTGGGCGAGCACATCAAAAAGATACACAAGTCTTAATCCTAAGAATCTGAAACTTAGGAATATATGTAGAATTAGTACAACAGTAGTACTCAGCAACACAGCTGAAAATAAAAGAAATTATCAGTCAGAAAAATCTGCGCAGAACGCTAAGGTCTGCTTCCAATCGCAGTATTTAGTATCCAAATCAACCCCTCAAAGCGTTGGAAAGGAAACCAGAGCGTGTTTGAAACAGTCCAAATATGTTGTATATAGGCTTTTGTGTAAAGTGTAACATTAATGGTGAAAAAATTGTGTATGCAGGAAGGTATAAAGTGTTGTCTGTAGATACTATGCCGAGAAAGATGCAGTGTTTCGCTTTATTCCATTAGGTAATTATCTTTAGATCGATTAAAACATGTATATTTCGCATGGGAAGCATGTAATTGAAGCAATACCTTCGCTCGCGAGTGGACTACGCGGTATCTGCGACAGTCCCGCGCCATCTATCCGCCGACAGTCGTACTATACAGAAGGGATTGCTAAGCGTGTTGTGGGGTTGTAAGGGGCGACTATGCGAAGTAAATAGTGTAAGTTGAGCACTAAGATGTGCGGAAAAGAATAGCAATGCACCAACATTTTCATTTTTAGTAGAAAATGCAGCTTATTGAGATTGCTGGTGAAGCTGGGTTGCCCCACACGGCGAACGGAGGAACTATGAGAGTGAGGCATTCTATTATTTCTGAAGATAGTTTTGGAACGAAAGAACCACTGCAGTATAGGTGGTGAAATTGGTATAACATGGCGGGTTAATGTATTCCCACACATACTAGATGAACGAGTGGTAGAATAGTGTGTAGCCGAAAAGGCAACTGATGCTTCCCAGCTATGTGTTGTGCAGTAGGCTACAAAACAGAGTTGGGATGGTCAGTCTTCGGGACGATAAGATGCTGGGCAACGAGCCTCAGCATACTTACCTGGCTTCGGGTCTCCTGTTGCGGCCCCGTTGTCTGTCTGTAAGGTGTTGAGCTGGTGCCAATTTAGCTGGCTTAGTTTAGCTTTGAGATTAGTTATTGGGTATATCCTTTCGGGCTGTTCTCCATTCATTTAGGGTCAGTACACGACCTGCATTGCACTATTGCAGGTCGTGGCAGTTGTTGTTTCCTCCACCAGAGGTCTCGTGATGGTTTCCCTGTGCTTCTCCGTGCTGCTTGCGAACTAAGTTCGCATCGTCGCCACCAGGTGGCTCCGGTCGGGAACTGTTTTCCCCTTCGCCCAGCTGCTCTGGAGTGTGCTGCCTGTCGTCGTCGCCAGGTATCGCCCGAGGAGAATTCTTCCAGATCGGCGCCCCGACGAGAACTTCGCGGATCTTCATTCCTCTGCCTGGTGTTACCCCAGTCATGTTGGTTTGTTTTTTGGTCTGTCGTTCTGTGTATCTCGTGGATGATACTGTTTTTTTCGGTTTCTACTTGACTTCTAGATTCTCTTGTTTTTCCTCGGTCAGTTCTCATTTAATCTGTCTGTACCCTGCTGTTTTCTTTCTTTCTATTATGGCTAGCGGATCTTCTAGTCCCCTATCTGTTGACCGCTCCGCCTCTGGGCCTAAGGTTGCTACCAGTAAATCACGAGTTCCCTTGGTACATGGCGGCGGGCGAACTCGCAGTCTCTTCTCTCCGGCCCCCTCCTGCGAAGACTCAGTCTGCGTCGCAATCTACTGGCGGCATTTCCACCAAGCTTCCTTCTGCAACCAAATCTGCTGATCGCAATACCCGTTCCACTGTGCTTATTAAGAAAGCGAAAGTCCTGATTTCCAAGAAGAAGCCACTTAAAGAAGCCCTTCTATCGCACACTCAGGATTACTCTCCTATGCTACAACGTTATGTTGATAAACGTGGCATAGCTTCAGCCCCTCTGCCCGCTCGTTCTCGTTCTGACATGGTTGTGCCGGTGGTTTCCTCTTGTCCGACTGCTACCACTACGACGTCTGTTTACACGACACCCATTTTTTCTACTGGCTGTTCTTCGGCTGTTTCTGGCCTCCTTGGTTTCACCACGGACGCTGTCGGTATTCCTCATGTGGACCCCCGCCTCGTTGCTGCCGCTCAGCGGGCCGCGCTGGCTACCTGTCACTTGGGTTCTGGTCTCTTTACTCTTCCTCCTGGTCAACCTTCTGGTGCTGTGAATCCTCATCTCTCACAACCTTCTGACCACCATGGGCTTCCGGATCCTGGTCTTTCTCAGATTCTGCCTGTTATTGATGTGCCTCCTGACCCATTGGCATCTCTTCTTATGTCGCCTGATCCTTCGCCTGTTTCTGCGGTTCCTGCGGTTGCCATTCCTTTACCTGCTCCGTGGCCACATTCTCACTTGCCTCCTGCGTCCTCTGCTGACCCTGGTTCCGTCGCTAGTGATCCTCTTTCACCTGTTCCGCATCCGGTCTCTCGGGCCTCTTCTGCTTCTAATCCTGATGCGGCATTGGCGGCGATTCTGGAGCTTCGCAAGCTGTGCAACCTCCCCCGTCACGCAGTCTTCTAACCAGCAGTCTGTTTCCACTGATGACTTGGCGGCCAAATTATTACTTCTTGCTGGGCCGTCCTCTTCTCCTGTGTCCATGGATACTGGTGTTTCTGGCTCCTCGCAGAAGCGCACGGCTACGGATAGCTCTGATGACTCCGACAGGTGTGATTGGACTGAGCGTGACGCCTGGACCGACGGTGCCCCCTCTTTGTCTGATACGTTGACGGTGATACAGTCGCCTCCCAAAGAACCCCGGCAGACTGTCAGCAAGAAGGGCAAAGGCAAGGGTAAAGGTATTGGTAAATGTTCCAAGATGTCTGACTCAACTCGCTCGCTGGGTCCTGCGCATTCCACTTCTATGTCTCCTGTTTCGACGTCTGCTTCTGTTGTTCCTCCGTCTTCGACATCGTCGCAGCCTGTCGGGTCTCAGCGGTGTCTTCCGCAGAAGATTCCTGTTTCGTCCTCTGCCAAACGCGGCAAGAATCCCGAGCCATTCCCTCTCTTTCTGGCGGTCCTGGATGGTACTTACCAGTTACAGGAAGTTTTACGGTTGCCTCATCTCAACGGCCTTGGTGTCTCAGTTGAACTCTATCGTGGGGGCAACAGGGTCGTGCAATGTTTTCGTTGTCAGCGGTATGGGCCGCGTTGTGATCGGTGTGGGGCTGACCACCCTTCCTGCGTCTGTCAGCGCAAGAAAGAAGATCCTCCTACTTGCTGTCTCTGTGGTGGCGATCACCCCGCCAACTTCAGCGGCTGTCCTGCGAAGTCCAGGTGGGACTCCTTTAAAGACAGTGCGCGTTGCGCCAAGTCTCCAGTGCCGCTGCCTGCCTTGTCCCGTCCAGCTTCCAGTCAACTCTCTGCTTCTGCGCGTCCTTTCTCTGCTGTTGTGAACGGGCCACCTCCTCCGTTTTCATCTACTGTTCCTCCCCACTCTTCTGATACTGGGCGGATTGTCTTAAGTCCTTCTTCAACTCGTTTCGTCACGTGGACTTCCGCTCCTATCTGCGACGTCTTCAGTGCCTTCTTCAATCCTTCTGCGCTGGCCCTACTCTGGGCGACAAGTGTGAAGCTGTCATGTCTGGACTTCTCCTGGTGTGCGAGTTTCTGCTAGATGTCCTCTCACCACAACCTTCCGTCCGACATGACTAGTCGTCTTCTCTTGTGGAACTCTCGGTCCATCTTACCTCGTCTTCCTGAATTTCTCTTTTCTCTGTTTTCATCATCCTGTGCTTGTTGGTCTCACCGAGACGTGGCTCAAGCCTTCTATGCCTTTGGCTGTACCGGGTTAGGTAGTTCACAGAGCTGATCGTACCTCTGCTCCCAGAGGAGGTGTCGCTCTTTTGGTCCGTCAGGATGTGCGCCACTTCACCCGTGCATTGCCTCAAGGATTGGCACTTGAACGCCTCGCCGTCAAATTTCCGGCGGCACCACGCCCCTTTAATGCTGTTGTGGTGTACTTGCCTCCGCATTGTGCTTTTCCTGCCGCCAGTCTGAATGTTCTTGCCGGCATGGATTCTGATGTTCTACTCTTGGGCGATTTTAACTGCTGGCACACCGTGTGGGGTTGTCCGGCCTCCGATTTTCGGGGCAGGGGTCTTCTCCGTTTTGTGCGACAGCGCCACTGGACGATCTTCGCACCACGTTCGCCTTCTTATGTACCTGCCCGTGCTGACCACCGTTGCTCCGTCCTCGACTTGTTCATCGCCTCTCCGGGGCTCCTTCTTACGCCTCCGTGGACTGTGTCTACCTTCAATTCTGACCACGTACCTGTGCTCTCTGCTATGTCCTTTTCACTCTCTTCGGACGTTTCTTCTCTGTATTGAAATTTTCACCGTGCAGATTGGCAGTTGTACCGTCGGACCATTGATCGTCGCCTTGATCTTGCGGCTCGTCCTTCTCCTGCATCTCTAGACCTCCTTGTCGACTCTTTCACCACTACGATTCTTTGGGCGGCTGATATAGCCATTCCTCGCTGCCGCCGTTTTCAAGCTCGTGATCGACTCCCGGCTGTGGTTCTTCAGGTTCTCCGCGCCAGAGACAGTGCTCGGTCCAGATGGCAGTCTTCGCGGTCTCCGGAAGATCTGGATGTTTTTCACCACTATCGTCGACTTGGCCGTTGGGCTGTCGATAGCTGGCGTGCCTCCATGCAACGCCAACAGCTCCGTTCTCTTTCTTTTCGCTCTGGAACCATCTGGTCATTTATTCGGCGGCGTCGTTTTTCGCCGTCTCTTCTGCCACCGCTTGTCGCTGGCTCCCGCACCTTTGAAGATCCCCTCGATCAGGCTAATCTGTTGGCTGAGTCTTTCTGCTCCCAGTTTAATCCTGCTGTATCTTCTGGTGATCGGTTCCTGGATTCCTGGTGCTATGCACCATTTGTTGCGGATGCTTCTGTTCCAGTTCCGGGTCGTTTGCTTGCTACGCCCCGCGAAGTTACTCGCAAAATTGACGCTATGTCGATACGCACCTCGCTAGGTTTGGACCATATTTCTGGCCGTTTGCTTCGCTCATTGTCTCGCAAAGCTGTTATCTTTCTTACGTCTCTTCTCAACAGTGTATTTCTTTAGCATTATTTTCCAAAGTCTTGGCGTGCTGCAGTGGTTGTTCCTATTCCTCGATGCGGTGGTGATCCCACCTCACCAGACGGCTATCGACCTATCTCCTTGTTGCCACTCCTCTCGAAGGTGGCAGAGCGGATTATACTCTCTCGATTGCGACATGAGGTTGACACCATTGACGTACTTCCGGCCCATCAGTTTGGCTTTCGGAAGTCCCATTCTGCGCTTCATGCTGTTGCTTCTTTGGTCGATCAAATTACCTCTGGTTTCTGTTCTCAACAGCATTCCGTCTTGGTTTTACTTGACCTTGCCCAGGCGTTTGACACAATTCCTCATCATTCGCTGCTGTTCAAGTTACGAGGTTTCGGCATTTCTGAACCACTTCTTGCTGTTCTCAGTAGTTTCCTTACTGCTCGTCGCTTTCAAATCCGAGTCTCCCGACAACTTTCCTGTGCTTTTCCAATGTCTGCAGGTGTTCCGCAGGGCTGTATTCTTAGCCCCTTGTTTGCCTTATATGTTGCAGATATCCCCACTTCGCCTGGTTCCCGCCTGTTGCAATATGCTGATGATACGGGTTATTTTGGTCTCAGGGGGGTGGGCTCCAGACCTTTCCGCACGTGCCCAGATATGCCTTCGGTCTCTTGGCTCGTACTTCAGTACTAATGCTATTCGCCCCAATCCGTCCAAGACTGTAGCCATGTTCTTCACGAAGCGTCGTTCTCCTGCTCCTCCGCGTCTCACCTTATTGGGCCAGCCATTGTCATGGCATGCTTCTGGGCGTTATCTTGGGGTGCAACTCGACCACACCCTTCGCTGGACGGAGCACATTGATACTCTTGTTGGTAAATCCGCTGCTGTCTCCCGTGCTCTTCGACCTCTTCTTCTTCCAACTTGTCCACTGTCTTGTTCAGATCGCGTTCTTTTATGGCACACGTTTGTCCTTCTTGTTCTTTTTTACGCTGCAGCTGTATGGGCTTACATTCTACATTCGACCTTCCCCCTTCCTTCCTCTGCCTACCACAAGGGCCTTCGTACCCTTTTGGGGTTTCCTGTTACTACGGCTGTCACATCGTTGTACCGCATGGCTGGGGTGCGGCCACCGGCAGAGGTCGTCTTCTTCATCGCTACCAGGTTCTTCGACCGAGCTGCGCGCCATTACAACCCCTTGATTGCTGCCCTTGGGTCTTACGACGTTCTGTCCCCCCATCCTCATCGTCGGATCAAGGATTTCCTCCTCGATGCTCTTCGGTGATGATGGTGCCCTTCACCGGCTGATCGACGCCCCCTTTTTCCCTGTGCTCCGCTGTCTCTGTTCGTCCCTTCTGCTGTGGTGTGTAATGTAGTGCGTGTTTGCCCTGCGTAGGGCTTGTGCTGTGCGGGTTATGGCCATTCCGCTCCTTCTGTTCAGTGCGTCGCGCCCTCGTGGGCTTCTACTGTGCTTGTGCTTTTCTTTTCCCATTTTGATCTGTTTGTTGTACGATTGTGTCCCTTATGTTTCACCTTGTTCCTTATATTTACTTTGTGCTCCCACAATGTTTCACTGTTACTTTTTGGTCCCTGTTTTACATTCTGTTCCATTTACTGTAATGTTCTGTACGAATGTATTCTTTCTGATTTTTGCTACTGTATGTACACTAGATTTTTTGTTTTTCATAGTATTATAATTGCTGATTGGCGTGTATGTTCTTATGTGTTTTATGTTACTTCCTGTTTTCCCGATAAAGCTTCGGCTGGAGCGGGTATGTTTACTTGCTGCTCATTGTAAATTGTGTACATTGTGTTTTATGGCTGATCGTGTATGGATGAAAGAAAAATTGCACTTCGGTTGCGCTGACCTCTGCGATTACCCCAAATGTGGGTAACTCGGGCGCGTAATTTTTGGTAGTCGGGACTGCGTTCGCGCTGTCCCGGTGTTAAGATGTTCAGTGTGTTGTGTAGTAATAGTGTTTAGTTTGCAGAGTGGAAGTATAATGTATAGTGCATGATTAACATGTGTGAATATAGACTAGAAAAGTGTACTTGTGTATTGTGAAATTGTTATTTAGATATTAGATGTAATGTACAATAGTTTGTAATAAGTATGTATTACAGCAAGTGCAATAAATGTTTTCACCAAGTACAAAGTGAAAGTTAAAAAAAATGAAACGCCCGTTAACACCACACACACAGCCCCCTACCCCCCCCGCCTAACAGTAGAAACGAAATCGAACGACAGCCTGACATTGTTCGGATAGAAATATATAGTTAGATACATATTTTCCGTGCATTCGCGGGTAGAATTGTACGCAGGTAGGCGCTATTACTTGCTCCCAGCATCCGGCGGTGTAGCAGGTAGCAAATGCGAGGCTGGAGGAGGCCGTTTTGACGATTTGCGAGAATTCCCCCACCCCGCCGCACCCCCAGCGCGCGATAAATTGGAGGTGTTGCGAATGTCTAGGCCGTAGAAAAAAAAGCCTCCAGCAGTGTAAGAGGGCAGAAGGTATGTGCTAGTGTCGGAATCGTCATTTCACATTGTGTGTGTTGTTCATCGATAATTAAAAGACCTGTTAAGTGTGTGCTGGTGAAAACAAGTGAAACGAAATTGACCGGCCCAGTGCGTTAACACTGGGCACAACAAAAAATTGTTTAAAGACTCATCAAATGTTTCCCTCCACGGAAATCTAAAGTTTTTTTGTTTGTGTTATAAGGAGCCGAAAGAGGCTTCCAGCTCCTACAAAATATTTATTTGTGTTGGTGATACACATCATATCATGTGATAGCCCATACCAACAACAATGTGTCCTAGGGGGCAAATAACTATGAGGGGGTGAACGATGAGGACTGCTGGGTGGCACGGAGATGGCTCAGATAGATGGTGGTGCACACGAAGAAAATGGCGTGCACAAGTGTTCGGGCAGAGACAGTCGGCGGTGAAGTGGCGATGGTGGAATGGAGATGGCGGCAGTTGAATGAAGTCTTTAGTAGCTGACGGCGATGATGATCCTCGGTGAAGTGGTGACTGAAGTCCTAGGTGGGGAGGGTGCAGGTGTCAGGAGTGGGGGGAGCCTGGGTTATCCACCGGGATCCCCTGCGGCGACGTCGGCAGGTTCTTCGTCGACGGAGACGTCCAGGTGTTCGGCGCTGAAGAGCGGCTGGCGAGGGTGCATCCTCGGTGGGGGCGGGCCGTCCAATTGCCGAATGTACGGGTTGGGATGGGTAACGTAGGTGGAACTGAATTTGGTTGCAGCGGAGGCTAAGATGGTATGAATGTGGGGTAGATGAGAGCGGTAAAGGAGAGTTTGGCGGAGGATAGCGCGTGGGAAACCAAGGGTTAGACAGAGACCAAGGAAATACAAACGGGTGAGGGGGCGAATGTTAAAGAGGGAGGAGTGAGACCAAGTGGGGCTAGCATAGGTAAGGAGCGGTAGGACGAGGGAACGATATACTGTGATACGGGTGTCGAGAGGAGTACCGGAGCGGGGGCGAAGGATAGGGGCATGTTGAGATAGGACAGCACGACACTTGGTGACCATGGACGCGAGATGGGGGAGGAAGGTGAAGCAGGAGTCGAGCGTGATACCTAGGTAACGGACAGTGGGAGTCCAAGGGACAGGAGTGGAAGACACAGAAGGAGGGTGGACAAGACGAAGGTGGCAACGAGAGAACAGGATGGCGGAGGACTTGGAGTGGTTGAGACCGATGCCGTGTCTAAGGAATGGGGGGGTAAGGGAGGTGAGGTCGCAACTGAGGGGCTCCCCGAGAAGGCGTTCACTGACGGAGGAAGCAAGGAGACAGGTATCGTCGGCGTATTGGACGAGGTAAGTGCCAGGTGGAGGGATCAATTCGGATATGTGGAAGACGAAAAGGAGAGGGCTGAGGATGGAGCCCTGCGGGACCCCGGCAGGGATAGGTCTGGGGGAGAGTGTCCCCTCCACGCGCACCCAAAAGGATCGACCATCAAGGTACGAGCAGAGGAGACGGACGAGGTGGGGAGGAATAGGAGTAGAGGACCGGCGAAAAATGAGGTTGGCATTTGGGACGGAATCAAAAGCACGGGCGAGGTCAAGGAGCACCATGCCCGTGTGTTGCCGCCTGGGGAACCCCAGGACCACCAGGTGTTCCACACGGGCAATGGCATGGGAAGTGGAGTGGGACGGGCGAAAACCGAAGTGGTGAGGCGGAAGGAGGGATGAGGAGGAAACCACAGGAAGAAGACGGGCCAGAATGACCCTCTCGGCGACCTTGGAAAGAATAGGGAGCAAAGTGATGGGCCTGTAAGAGGAGGGAAGAGGCGGGGTCTTACCAGGCTTGGGGATAGGAATCACGATTGAAGCTTTCCAGCAGGAAGGGAAGTGGCCGAGGAGGAGCATGGCAATGATGAGGAGGGTGAAGAAAACGATGGCTTTGCGAGGCAAGGCACGGAGGACAGGAGCAGGGAGATCGTCGGACCCAGGGGCAGAGGAGGGGCGAAGGGAAGAGAGCAAGAGACGGATTTCGGAGGGGCAAGTAAGAGGAAAAGATAAGTTCGAGGGTCGGAGGGGAAGGGTGACATGAGAAGAAAGGGAGGGGGAGGGTACCTTATAGTCCGACGACTCCGAGGAGAGGCCGGTAGGAGCAGCGGAAACGAAGGTAGAGTGAAGGTAAGAGGAAAGGGCGAGGGACCTGTCAAGAGCGGATTCAGCGATACTGGTGGGAGTGGTGAGTGGAGGAATCTGGGTAGGAACTGAACAGAGGCGGCGAAGGTGGGACCAGAGGGAGCCAGAGGTCGCCGAGAGAGCCTGTAGACGAGTCTCCCGAGCAGAATGCCACTCTGCGACCAGTCGCCGGCACCGCCCCCGTAGTATAACGTACAAACGCGATACCACGGGTGGCGGGTGGCCTGCCACCGGCCATGGAAATGGTTCCGCAGGGACAGGGTGGCATGGAGAAAGGCAGGAAAAGGATGCACAGTGAGAGTACGGGCAGCAGTGAGAGGGATGTGGGCAGAGGCGGCGGAGGAAATGGCGCGAGTGAAGGAAGATGCATGGGTGTCAATATCGGCAGGAGAATGAAAGGAAACAGACATGTCGGGGAAGTTGGATAAGGTAGAAGAGAAGCCACGCCAGTCGTCCCGCTTGAAGTCAAAGCGGGGGAGATGAGGATTAGAGACAGGGTAGTAGTGGATGGACAGGAGAACAGGGAGATGGTCGGAGGAACCAGAGGTAAAGGTGCGGGGAGCAGAAAGAACAGGCAGAGCAGTAGAAAGGGCGAGGTCGATAATACTCGGGTGGCGATGCAGTTGGGTAGGAAAATAGGTGGGGGTGGTAGGAGAGGAGATAGAGAGGTGGGAACGCCGAAGGAAGCGAAAGAGGGAGCTCCCCCGCCGGTTGGAGACGGGGCAGCCCCATGATGGGTGGGTAGCATTAAATTCCCGGGCCACCACGACTAGAATGGCGAGGCGACCGAGGGCTTCAATGTCGGCGGCAGGAAAAGAGAATTGAGGGGGTAGATAAACAGAAACAAGGGTAAGAGGGTAAGGAGCGCCGTGAACCCTCACGGCGACCGCCTCAGTCGCGGGGGAAAGAGAGAGGGAACGGCGATGATGGGATATAGAGGAGCGGACCAAGGGCGCCACGCCACCACCCCGACTGTCACGGTCGGCGAGGTGGATGACGTACCAGGAGAGCAGGAGGGGCAGTAGGGTGCAACCAGGTTTCCGAAAGGAAGATGACACCGGGGGAGTGGGTGTGGAGGAGAGACTGGAGGTCGTGCAGTTTAGGGAGAAGGTGTTCCAGATAAGAGCCTTAAGGGGACGGGGAAGGGCCATCTATGACGGACAGGAGGGCCTGGAAAAGGACGTCAAGTTTCTCGGCAGGGGAACAGGCACAGGAAAAGGCATGGAGAGTACGGCGAATGAGAGGGAGGTAGGCGCGGAAGAAGGCAAGAAAGTCATGGAACATGGAAACAATGAAGGGGACATCATCAGAAGAGGCAAGGGTTGAGAGGGCAGAGGGCCAGTGGGAGTCAAGGGTGCAGAAGAGTGAGGAGGGCGAGAGCAGATGAGGAGGGCTGAGGTGGTGGGTGGGCAGGAGGAGATGTACACAGTGGTGCGGACCAGGCGTTGGATCGTGGGGCCGGAAAAGAGGCATGCGACGAAATGTCAGGAACAGGTGGACGGGCAGGCGGAGCATCAGGGGCAGCGCGAGATGGAGCAGACAAGGGGTGGCGACGGAGGTAGGCTTGAACAGAAGGGCAGGTAAGGGAGGTGGCAATATGGGCGCCGCCGCAATTGACGCACTTACGCTCCTCCGGCTTGGCCTTGCAGGTGCGGCTCCAGTTTCCCTTGCCGCACTTGAAGCAGGCTGAGAGGTAGCTGTCGGGGAGATCCACATTTCCGTGACCGTGCCAACGGGGAAGCCGATATCTCGAAGTTCAGCGTGCAGTTCATCTGGTGTAACAGTCAGAGGGAGGCGGCAGATGACAACACGATCTACCTTTTCGTCGGGATGGAGGGAGGTGAAGGGTTTGTAACCTAAGGAAACCAGTTTCTGATAGTGGCAATCGTGATCATGAGGATTATCTGTGTATAAAGAGGTACGGTCTCCAACGAAAGTAACACAGAGTTTGCCTTTTAGGTCCTTCTCAAGGCGGGAGGCAGAAAGGAATGGCTCAGAAACAGGGGAAACAAGGCAAGAAATAGGGGGCATAAAAGCTGGTTTGGCAGGGGGAGAAGGCAGGAAATGAGCGCGGGGCAGAAGTGGAAGGTGAAGGGTCGGAGCAAGGCGTAGTGGACTGCTGGTGTGAGGAAGAAACGTTGGCATGGTCTGGGGATGCAGCACGACTGTCGGAAACTGAGTCCATTACCGCGGGCGAGTCGTCGGACAGTGCGTCAAAACGGTTTGTGAGGGCCACATTGTTGTCGGTATGGGGAAGACGTCGTGACTGCCGAACAGTCTTCTTAGGAACAACGAAGCCTTCAACCGTGACATCATTGGCAGAAGTGGAGTCCCTGGACGGAGCCAGCGCAGCCCGAGATATCTGGGAAGTCTGGGAGGCCTGCGAAGCCTGGTCGTTGGCGGAGAGGTCCATTGCAAGGTCCTCCAATGTGACCGGTGGATCTGCAGCAGCATCGTGATGGGCGGCCTCTAGCGATGGAGGATCAGCAGTCTGCGAAGGAGGCACGACAACAGGAGTAGTGGAGCAGAAGCGTTGAGATGGCAAATCCTGAAGTAGCGGCTGCTGAAACAGAGGCGGGTAAAGAGTGTCCTGAGAATACCGGTACAAAAGAGGCTGAGAAGACTGAGAAGGCACAAAGTAGTATGAGGGAGACAAAGTCGGTGGAGCAGAAGTTGGGCGAGGGGGCTGATATGGCAGTGGATACTGGCTGTCTAGAGTGAGCGAAAATAAAGGAGTCGGACGGTAGTGCGGAGAAGCAAAGTGGAGACCCCCAGCAGAAGTCGGAGTGAGACCGTAGCAGAAGACTTGTGGAGGCACTGGGGGGAGAAAGGCACCCTGTGAATGAAGGCCGGAAGTGACAGTGGGCAGTGAGTACCCAGAGAAAAACGGTTGGCCAGACAGAGATGATGTGACAGTAACCGGAGTAGTAGAGACAGCAGTAACGGTGGTGGCAGTCACAACAGATGGAGGTGCAGAAGAGGTAACAGCAACGGGCGAGTGATGGCCGGTTAGAGATGAGGGGTGCAGAGACTGAGAGAGATGGCGAATCTTGTCAGGGATGGTGTTGACAGTTGGAGAGTTCGGAAGATTGGTCAATGAATGTTCCATTCGGAGGCGACGATACTGTAGCAACTGTTGCCCATCGGAGGTAGTCTGAAGCGTGGGCATGTCTGGCAAGGGAGAAGCAGAAGATACCGGAGCAGTGTTCTGGTGGAGAGCAGTAGGCAACCTGTCCCGGACACTGGACGTCTCAGTAGAGTCAGATGCGGAACCGTCTGGGCTATTCGTCCGAGAAGTCTGGGAGGAAGTCGACTGGCGTCCACGGGAACTGGAGCGACCCTTATGCTGACCCTTGGAGGCGGTGCGAGGGTCCCGAGGGCTCTCGAAAAACGAGAGGGTGACAGAATAGGTCGAGTATCCTAGCCCACTCCCTAGATCATCTTAGCGGCGAACATCAGTAAAAGCATCTCCAGGAGGCAACACCAGAGGCGACTTCTTAGAGTAAGTCTTGATGTGTGAGGTGGAGGGGGTAGCTACTTCGGCCGAAGGCCTCAGTCCTAACTCCCCTCCGCTCAGGTCTGGTTTCGTCGGGTCAGGGTCCATCTCAGACCCTGCTCTCCACCCTCCCTATAAGCAGGGAGCAGGCGAGCATGTACAAAAAGATACTTAAAAAGAAGAATCTGCAATCGTACAGAAAATAGTAGAGGTTAGTACACACACAGTCTGCGACACAAGCTGCAAGAGAAAAATGATCAGTAAAATCTGCACAGCATGCTTTCTATTCGTTTCCTTCGCCTTAGTTTTTTCTTTTTTTTAAAGGGGGCCGAAAGTATCTTCCAGCCCCGACCAAAATATTGAAAGGCCACATGAGCCAATTTATTGTGAAGCGCATGACATATCAGTACATACAATTACCCATACCGACAACAATGTGTCCTTGTGGGCTGGCAATAATGAGGGGGAAGAAAAATGAGGACTGCTGGGTGGCACGGTGAATTGGTGATGGAGAGCGGTGCAGGCCGGGATGGAGATGGCGAGCACTATTGTCCAGGCGATGGTGGTAGGCGATGAGGTGGTGGCAGAAGGTGGTGAGTCTGTGGTGTCCGGCGGTCTTCAGTTAAGGATGGCGAAGACGATTCTCAGTAGGCGGTGACGGATGTCCTCGGTGGGGAGGGTGCGGGTGTCAGGCGTGGTCAGGGCCGACGTTAGCCACCGGGATCTCCGGCGGCGAAGTTCGGTAGTCCTTGGTTTGGAGCGGCGTGCAGATGGTCGACGCTGAAGAGCGGCCGTCGGGGGTGTGCCGTAGGCGGGGGCGGATCGCCCAATTGCCGGATGTAGGGGTTGGAGTGGGTGGAACAGTTGGTGATGAATTTGGTGGCGGCTTTGGATAGGATGGTGAGCAAGTGGGGTAGGCGAGAACGTTCAAGGAGTGAAGTACGGAGGGTGGCACGGAGGAGGCCAAGAAGGAGGCGGATACCAAGAAAATAAGTACGGTTGAGGGGGCGGAGGTTATACAGCGAGGAGTGAGACCAAGTAGGGCTGGCATAGGTAAGAAGCGGGAGGACCAAGGAGCGATAGACGGTGAGTCGGGTGTCGAGCGGGGTACCAGAGCGGGGACGAAGGATTGGGGCAAGTTGGGAAAGGACTGCACGAGATTTGGTGACGGCAGTGGCGATGTGAGGGATGAAGGTGAAACGGGAGTCGAGGGTGATGCCAAGGTACCGGACTGTAGGAGACCAGGGGACAGGGGTCGAGGTGATAGCAGGAGGATGAGAGTGGGAAGGATGATAATGTGAAAACAGAATAGAGGATGACTTGGAGTGGTTGAGGGCGATGCCGTGCTGTAGGAATTGTGTGGTGAGAGACGTGAGGCCACGACTGAGGCGCTCCCCGAGCAGGCATTCATGGACAGAGGAGGCGAGGAGACAGGTGTCGTCGGAGTATTGGACAAGGTAGGTGCCAGGGGGTGGAACGAGGTCAGAAATGTGGAGGGCGAAGAGGAGGGGGCTGAGGATGGCGCCATGGGGGACGCCAGCAGGAATAGGCCGCGGGGCAGAAAGGGTCCCCTCCACACGCATCTGGAAGGAGCGACCGTCCAGGTACGAGCAGAGGAGGCGGATGAGGTGGGGGGAAGATGGGTGGAAGAGTGGCGGGAGATGAGTTGGGCATGTGGGACTGAATCGAAAGCGCGGGCAAGGTCGAGGAGTACCATGCCCGTGTGTTGCCGTCGGGAGAAGCCATGCACCACCAGGTGCTCCACACGGGCAATGGCATGGGAAGAAGAGTGGGATGGGCGGAAACCGAACTGGTGTGGCGGAAGGAGATTGGAGGCAGTGATTGCGGGTAGAAGGCGGGCAAGGACGGCTCTCTCAGCAACCTTTGAGAGAATGGGAAGAAGGGAAATAGGGGAGAGATGGGGGTTTTCCAGGTTTAGGGATGGGGACGACAATCGAGGCTTTCCAGCAGGACGGGAAAAGACAAAGGATAAGGATGGCATTGATAAGGCGAGTGAGGAAGACTACGGCCTTGCGAGGCAAGGCACGCAGAATCGGAGCAGGTAGGTGGTCGGAACCAGGGGCAGTGGAAGGACGGAGGGAAGCGAGCAAGAGGCGAATTTCGGCAGGAGTTGTGAGGGGGAAGGGCAAGTCGGGAGGAAGAAGAGGAAGAGTGACGTGGGCAGGGAGACGAGGAGGGTGGTCCTCGTCGTCCGAGGACGAGGAGGAAAGGTTGGTGGGAGTTGCAGAGACAAAGGTGAAATGAAGGTAAGAGGAGAGGGCGGCGGAGCGGTCGAGGGCAGATTCTGCAACGCCGGCAGGAGTGGTGAGTGGAGGAATCTAGGTGGGGACAGACCGGAGACAGCGAAGGTGAGACCAGAGGGACCCAGAAGTCGCTGAGAGGGCCTGGAGATGCCGAGTCTCCCGGGCGGCGAGCCACCCCGCAACCAGCCGCCGACACCTCCCGCGTAGTATGACGTATAAGCATCGATACCACCAGTTGCGAGATGCCTGCCACCGGCCGCGGAAATGGTTCCGCAGAGACAAGGCGTCTCGGATGTAGGCAGGGAATGGGGGAGCAGAGAGTGCGCGGGGATGGGTGAGGGGGATGTGGGCATCAGCGGCAGAGGAAATGGCGTGAGTGAGGGACAATGCGTGGGAGTCGATATCGGCAGGAGTATGAAAGGGAACAGTCCAAGTCAATGATGTTGGATAAGGTGGAGGAGAACCCACGCCAGTCGGCAAGCGAGAAGTCAAAGCAGGGGAGGTGGGGATTGGCAAAGGGGAAGTAGTGAATGGAAAAATGGACCGGGAGGTGATCGGAGGAACCAGAGGTGGAAGTGCGGAGGTCTGACAGGACCGGGAGGTGGGAGGAAAGAGCGAGGTCAAGAATACTGGGAAGACGCCGAAGCTGTGAGGGGAAAAAGGTAGGTGTGGCGGGAGCATGGAGAGAGAGGTGGGAACGGCGGAGGAAGCGACGGAGGGAAGTCCCCCTCCGATTGGAGACGGGACAGCCCCATGCGGGATGGGTAGCATTAAAGTCCCCGGCCGTCACGACGTGTACATCGAGGCGACCGAGGGCTTCAATGTCGGCGACAGGGAATGGGAATTGAGGGGGCAAGTAGACAGAGATAAGGGTGAGGGCGTAAGGAGCACCATGAACCCGCACGGCGACCGCCTCAGTCGCAGCGGAGGGAGGCAGGAAACGGCGGTGGTGGGAAATAGAGGAACGGATCTGGAGTGCCACGCCACCACCCCGGCCGTCACGGTCGGCGCGATGGATGACATACCCAGGGATGGAGAGGGGAGTAGAAGGATGAAGCCAGGTTTCGGTAAGGAACACGACATCGGGAGAGTGAGAAAGGAGAAGAGAGTGGAGTTCGTGCAGTTTGGGGAGAAGGGAAAAGGTATTCCAAGTGAAAGCCCTAAGGGGAAGGGGAAGGGCCATCAAGGACAGACAGGAGGGCCTGGAAAATGACATCTAATTTTTCGGCAGGAGAACGGGCGCGGGAAAATGCAAGAAGAGTGCGGCGGATGATGGGGAGGTAAGAGCGAAAAAAGGCGAGGAAGTCCTGAAACATGGTAGAGATAGAAGGTAGATCATCAGGTAGAGAAGGGTGGTGAGAGGGTGGAGGAGGCAAGATAGATGAGGAGGCGGAGGGGCGAGACGCGGGGGGTGCAGAGGAGAGAGGCTCGGGGGAGTAGGGGTGGAGGTAAGAGACAGCGGTTGGGTCCATGCGGTAGTGCGAGGTGCGGTGAAAGTGGAGTGAGAGGTGACATCAGGGACAGGTTGGCGAACAGGGGGAGCGTCAGGGGTAGAACGGGTAGCCGCAGACAGTGGGTGACGACGGAGGTAAGCCTGGATGGAAGGACAGGTGAGGGAAGTGGCAATATGGGCACCGCCGCAGTTGACATGCTCCGATGGCTTCGCCTTGCAGGTGCGGCTCCAGTGCTCCTTTCCACACTTGAAGCATGCCAGGTCCCGGTGGCATCGAGTTGAAGAGTGGCCCAGCCCCTGACACCTGTAGCACTGGGGCACCTTCCCAGAGCCTCGGTACCTCTAGACGGATACCACCCAGCAGCCTAAGGTCATGAGTCGGTAAAAGGGTGCTGCACCCCCGAGTCGAGTAGTGGAGACCAGAAACGGTTGAGACGTGGCGGTAGGAGACACCCGCATTTTAGTCACAGTGCCAACTGGAAAGTCAATATCTAGGAGTTGTGTACGGAGTTCGTCATGTGTAACGGTTAGAGGAAGGCGGAGGATAACGATACGGTCAACTTTTTCGTCAGGGCGTAAGGAGGTGAAGGGTCGATAGCCGAGGGAAGCCAGTTTCTGAAACAGGAATTCATGGTCTTGGGAGTTATCGGTGTAAAAGGATGTACGGTCTCCAACAGAGGATAGACGGAGTTTGCCTTTGAGGTCCTTTTCGAGGCGGGCAGCAGAAAATAATGGTTTGGAAGCAGGTGACACTAGACAGGAGATGGGGGGCATTCGGGTGGGTTTGACTGAAGCTGGAGGAGGTGGCCGACGCAGGTGCGAAGTAGAAGGAGAGGGTTGTGAAGTGTTAGGGTCAACGGAAGATGGGCGTGCGGGAAGGGAGTGGTTGGCACGGTCAGGGGGTGCAGCACAAGTGTCGGAAACAGAGTCCATGAGCGCGGAAGAGTGATCTGTCAGTGGGTCGAATCGATTAGTGAGGGCCACATTGTTGTCGGTAGAGCGTAAGTGTCGGGCGGGCCTAAGGGCCGACGTCTTCGGAATGACGAAGCCATCCAGTTCAACAGCCGGTTCAGCCGGGGAGGGGAGGTCGGTCTGAGACGTCCGCATGGCCTGGTCATCGGCAGCAGGATCAGCTCCGATGTCTTCAACGATGACCACTTGGTCGGAAACCGCAGTGTTGGTGGCGACGATGGAAGGTGCAGAAGAGGATGCCGACGTCGCGACAGATGCAGATGAGTGGGCCACAGAGGATGGCAGCAACAGCTGATGCGGAAAGAACATGCGAGTTGGCAATGGTTGAAACGCAGGGGGATATAGAGAATCCTGAGAGTAATGATAGGAAAGCGGCTGTGAGGGCTGAGAAGGCAGGTAGTATAACTGTTGAGATGTAGGCAATGGTGCAGAAAGCGGGCGTGGTGGCTGAAATGGACGGGGATATTGACTATCCAGCACTTGAGAACCAGCGAGTGAAAACAACGGTGTCGGACGGAAATGAGGTGTTGCAAACTGGTGACCACCTGCTGTAGTCGAGGTGAGGCTGGAACAGAAGATCGGAGCTGGATTCTGATGGGGAGGATGGAAGGCACCCTGCTGTTGTGAAGTAGTGACGAAGTGGTGTGACGATGGCAGAACAGCCTGCGTCTGCGTCAAGGTAGGAGAAGTCGAGGCGGTGGTAACAACGGTAGCATCCTGAGCAGCAGGAGCGGCAGCATGGGGGGTAGGCTGAGATGCAGAGCGGTAAGAGTGGGATAGATGCAACATCTTGTCTCGGAGCATACTGACAGATGGGTTGTCTGGGAGACCTCGAAGAGTGTGCTCCAACCAGAGGCGGCGATCTTGGACCTGTTGGTGATCGGCCTGATCACCCATAAGGTCAGGCATGTCCGGCAGTACCTCGGTAGGTAGCGTGTCAGGAGTCTGGTGAGAAGTCGTCGGAGAGCGGTCTCTGACGTTGGACATTCCTGTCGAGTCTGAAGCAGATTCGTCGGGGCTGTTAGTCCAGGAGGTTTGCGACGTCGTGGAGTGGCGACCACGAGACCGTGAGCGGCTTTTCCGTTGGCTCTGGGTGGCAGTTTGTGGGTCCCGAGGGTTCTAGAACCCCGACAGGGCCACCGAGTATGTCGTAAATCCTGGGCCACTCTCCGAAGCATCCTGGCGTAGAGCGGTGGTAGAGGCATTCTCAGCTGGCATCATCAGTGGGGACTGTTTGGAATAAGTCCTGAGTGGGGTATTTGTTGGGGGAGCTACCTCGGCCGAACGCCTCAATCCCGACTCCCCTCCGCTCAGGTCAGAATTCGTCGGGTCAGGGTCCATCTCAGACCCTGCCCTCCACCCTCCCTATAAGCTGGGAGCAGGCGAGCATGCACAAAAATATTCTTAAAAATAAGAATCTGCAATTGTACAGAAAATAGTAATGATTAGAACACACACAGTCTGCGACACAAGCTGCAAGAGAAAAACAAGAATAAAAATTCTGCGCAGCACGCTTTAGTTTCGTTTCGTTCGCCTTAGAAATACCCCAAATCAACAACAGATGGCGTTGGAAGGGAAACCAGAGCGTGATTGAAACAATCAAAATATGTTGTATATAGCCTTTTGTGTCAAGTGTAACATTAATGGTGAAAAAATTGTGTATGCAGGAAGGTGTTAAGTGTAGTCTGTAGATACTATGCCGAGAAAGATGCAGTGTTTCGCTTTATTCCATTTGGTAATTTTGTTTGGATCGATTAAAACATGTATATTACACATGGGAAGCATGTAAACGAAGCAATACCTTCGCTCGCGAGTGGACTACGCGGTAGCTGCGACACTCCCGTGCCATCTATCTGCCGACGGTCGTACTATACAGAAGGGATTGCTATGCGTGTTGTGGGGTTGTAAGGGGCGACTATGCGAAGTATATAGTGTAAGTTGAGTACTAAGATGTGCGGAAAAGAATAGCAATGCACCAACATTTTCATTTTTAGTATAAAATGCAGCTTATTGTGATTGCTGGTGAAGCTGGGTTGCCCCACACGGCGAACGGAGGAACTATGAGAGTGAGGCATTCTATTAATTCTGAAGGTAGTTTTGTAACGAAAGGACCACTGCAGTATAGGTGGTGAAATTGGTATAACATGGCGGGTTAAAGTATTCCCACACATACTAGATGAACGAGTGGTATAATAGTGTGTAGCCGAAAAGGCAACTGATGCTTCCCAGCTATGTGTTGTGCAGTAGGCTACAAAACAGAGTTGGGATGGTCAGTCTTCGGGACAATAAGTTGCTGGGCAACGAGCCTCGGCATACTTACCTGGCTCCAGGGCTTCTATTGCGGTCCTTCGGCTTGTTTAGCAAGGCGCTTGAGTTGGAACCAAATTAGCTGGTATAGTTAGCGAAGGGAATTAGTCTAGAGGGTGCTAGTATCGGGGTTTCCTAATACTCCCCCTCCCCGCTTCTCCCCCTTGCCCTAGGAATTGGAGGTGTTGTCCTCCCACTTCACCCCCTAGCCTATATAATTGGAGGTGTTGCATTTTCGTGGGGGGCCGCTTAGCCTGCACTGCACTATTGCAGGCTGTAGCTCGCGATGCACACCTCACTTGCTGACCTTTCATCGTCATCGTTCTGATCTGCATTATCTTCTCTGTCTGCTGGTATCATGGACTTTTTCCTTACCAACTTTCACCACCTGTACTTCACCACTGTTTGACCTACCTGCTGATCTGTTTATTTCCTACTCTGCTGCTGTGGTCGCTCACTTTTCGTCGTTTTATTATGGCTGATCCCTCTCCGTCGTCGCCATTGTCTGGCCGCTCTTCTGGTTCTTCTGCTTCGTCCTCATCTCGGACTTCGTTTTTTGCTGAACACGGCTCTGGGCGGGTGCGCACTGTCTCCTCTCTTCGCGCCCCGGCTCGCAAACAGCCCATTCCTATGACATCATCTCGTTCTGTGCCTCCTACGCCTGTGGTCAAGGTCACACGCTCTTTAGAACTTCGCCGTTCTGCTGCTTCCTTACAGCCGGCTACCAAGTCATTGCTTAAGGGGAAATCCAAGTCCACCAAGATGTCACTGCGGACTGTTCCTACTACGAAGCGTTCCTCTGTTTCCTCGACACGTGCATCTGATCTACCTGCAGTATCGCACCAGCTTGCTCCTGACGTCGCTTCTTGTCAGTCTTCTCTTCTACCTGCTGTTCACCTGCCCTTGTCTGGGGATCCTGCTGTGGTCACCAGTGGTTCTGTCACGTTGTCGCCAATCGTCTGTTCGGCTGTTTCTTCGACCCGGTCACCTGCTGTGTCTGTGCTCCCTACATCTGACCGCTCCGCTATCTTCGACCCTACTGTTACTGCTGCTTTGCAGGCCGCTCTTGCTGCGTGCTGTCAATCTCCTCAGTCTTCATTGTTGCCGGCCGGTCAGGTCTCTCCATCCTCATCTGTTTTTGACCCTTCTTCTAGCTTTGTTTCTCATGGCTTACCCGACCCTGGCCTGTCTCAAATAACGGGATCGGTGTCTCGTGCTGATTTGCCACTGCAGGTCACTTTGCAGGACCCGCCTGTCTCTCTTCTTGTGTTTGTTCCGGATGCTGGTTTGTCTCCGGGTGACCTACTGCATTTGTCTCCGCCTAGAGCGCCGTCTTCTGCTTCTTCGCTGGTTGCAACTGACAAGTCCATCATCGTCTTGTCCCCCCTCCCTCGATGGTGGATCCTTTACCCGGTGGGCACTCTTCGGCTACCGTTGATCCTGTTGCTTCTGTTCCTGGTAGTTCTCCCTTGGATCGCCCTGTTGTTGATGTTCCTGTGACTGAGGATACCCGCACTAAGAGCAAGCGTCGGGCCGTTTTCACCTCAGATGAGTCGGGTACTGAACCGTGTGATTCCCGAGACGACTGGACTGGTCCTGGTCCTGCTCCGGATGGCTCCAAAGGTTCCTCTGCTACTGGTCCGCAGCCTTTCAAGACTCCTCGTGAGCCCTCAACAAAGGGGAAGGACAAACATTCCAAGCTTCGCCAGCCTGTGTCGACTTCTTCCTCGTCGTCTGTCACCTGCTCGTCTCCTGTTACCTTTACTGATACCACAGCTACGCTTCCGCCATTTACTACCGCTCCTTCTACTAGTACAGCTCGCTCCAAGCCTTTTGTTTTTGGCGATTCCACTGGTACATCCAAGAAGTCTTCCGTTCGCCCTCCGCCAGACCCGCTTGATACTGCTTCTACGCCTCCGGGCGTCTCTGGTCGTGCTCGCAAGCCTCCACTCATTGTCCGCCAGGGAGGCCTTGGCAAATCTGCAATGTCTTTTCTTGCCGACCTCCGCAAACGGTTTCCTACCATGGTCGCAACCAACTATGACCATAGTTCCACCTTCCAGATGGCTACAAGGGAAGACCACTATCATATGTCCTGAGGACAGGAATGCCCGCGTGGTCATCCGCCGGCTGCCGACTGATACTCCGCCGGCAGATATTCAAGCCGCCTTCACTGCCCTCAACATCCCGACCAGTTCCGTCATTCGTCTAGAGCGCCGAGGTGATGATCCTGCCCCTTTCCCTCTGTTTTTGGTGGTTCTCGTCGGTACTGACACGTTGCAGACAGGTCTTCGTCTTCGCCATTTGAATGGTCTGGGAGTTCAAGTCGAGCTATACAGTGGTGGCTCTCAGGTCACTCAATGTTTTCGGTGCCAAAGGTTTGGGCACTCATCACATACATGTCATGAGGACCCTCGCTGTGTTCGTTGTGGGGAGGGTCACAGCTCCAAGGTCTGTGAAGTCCCGAAGGAGAAACCTGCTGTTTGTTGCCTCTGTGCTGGTGCCCATCCCGCGAATTATAGCCTATGTCCAGCTAGGGAGATGTGGCTTCTTTCCCGGGACCGCTGTCGTCGTGAGGCGGCTGCGAAGACATCCAGTTCTCAACGTCGCTCTTCTACTTTCACTGCTACTCCTCGGGCTGACACACGTTCCTTCTCTGATGTTCTTAATGCGCAACATCCACGTTCATCTGTCAACGGCACACCAGGCGTTTCATCTTCTGATCCTTCCTTTGCCGGCTGCTTCCAAGATTTCCGCGATATCTTTGCTTTCTTCCGTCGCTTGGATTTCTGCACGTTGCTATCCCGTTTGAAACCCATCTTGCGTTCCTTTGTGGAGGCGCGTTACTTTCTTGATAAGTGTGAGGCAGTTAACACCACCAAGCCCCCTCCCCCCCTCCTCAAGCAGTAGAAACGTAATCTAACGACAGCCTGACATTGTTCGGACAGAAATATATAGTTAAATACATATTTTCCGTGCATTCGCGGGTAGAATTGTACGCAGGTAGGCGCTATTACTTGCACCCAGCATCTGGCGGTGTAGCAGGAAGCAAATGCAAGGCTGGTGGAGGACGTTTTGACGATTTGCGAGAATTCCACCTCCCCGCCTCACCACCGCGCCCGATAAATTGGAGGTGTTGCGAAGGCCGAAGCCGGAGAAAAAAAGCCTCCTACAGCAGTGTAAGAGGGCAGAAGGTATGTGCGAGTGTCGGAATCGTCATTTCACATTGTGTGTGTTGTTTAAGGATAATTAAAAGACCTGTTAAGTGTGAGCTGGTGAAAACAAGTGAAACGAAAGTTACCGGCCCAGCGCGTTAACACTGGGCACAACAAAAAATTGTTTAAAGACTCATAAAATGTTCCCCTCCACGGAAATATTAATTTTTTTTTGGGGGGGGGGCCAGAAACAACTTCGGGCCCCATCCAAAATATTGAGTCTTTATTTACAAAGTAACATACATCTTGCAAAACAAACTATACAAGTTAACCCATACCGACAACAACAGTCTTAGTGGGAGAAAAATGAATGTAGGTGAAACTGTGTGATGGCTGCTGGGTGAAGAGATGGAGATGCTGCAGCGGAGTGCACTAAGGGTGGAGAAGAGTGCACTCAAACTACAAGAGGCGATGACTGGTAACTGTTAGAAGGCGGAGAGTAGAACGGAGACGGTGAGCGATGATTGGTGATGCGGCGAGAGATGATGTTCGGTGCTGAGGTCTTGAAGTCTTTTGTGGGAGGGTGCCAGTGTCAGGGGGTGGGCGTCACCATTCTTAGCCACCGGGATCCCCGGCGGCGGCTGGTGCAGGAACGTCGTCCTCCAAGGTCCGCAGATGGTCGACGGAGAAGAGCGGTCGCCGTGGGTGGGCAGCAGCAGGCGGGGGGGGGGGCACACGCCTGATGTATGGGTTGGAGTTGCGGGAGCAGCGGTGGAGGAATTTCGTGGAGGCTTTGACAAGAGTGGAATGAAGATGGGGAAGGTGGAACTGATCGAGAAGGTGTTGATGGAGAGTGGCGCGAGGAAGGCCGAGAAGGAGGCGAAGACCAAGGAAGTATGATCGGGTGAGGGGACGAAGATTGTAAAGGGATGAATGGGACCAGACAGGACTAGTATAGGTAATGATGGGTATGACCAGGGAACGGAAGACGGTGACCCGGGTATCGAGGGGAGTGCCAGAATGAGGACGCAGAATCGTGGCGAGTTGGGAGAGGTGGGAGCGAGTCTTGGCAACGGTGGTGATGTGAGGAATCAAGGAAAAAGAAGAATCTAGGGTAATACCTAGGTAGCGAAGAGTGGGTGACCAGGGGATAGGTGTACCAGTCAAGGAAGGAGGGTGATCAAGAGAAGGATGATACCGGTAGAAAAGAATGGAGGAAGACTTGGCGGGATTAAGGGCAATACCGTGACGGAGGAATTGAGTGGAAAGGGAGGTGACACCACAGTTGAGACGGTCGCGTAAGAGGCCTTAGGACACAGAGGAAGCCAGGAGGCAAGTGTCGTTGGCATATTGGGTGAAGAAACAACCAGGAGGAGGGGTCAGATCAGCAATGTGGAACGTGAACAGGAGAGGACTGAGGATGGCCCCCTGGGGGACCCCGGCATGGATAGGACGAGGAGCCGACAAGGAGCCCTCCACCCGAACCCGAAAGGTACGGTCCCCCAGGTAGAAGCAGAGGAGATGGACAAGGTGAGGAGGAATGGGAGTAGAGGCGAGGCGCGAGAGGAGCTGGGCATGAGGAAAAGAGTCAAATGCTCTGGCAAGATCGAGGAGCACCATACCCGAGTGTTGCCGCCTGGAGAATCCATCGACTACCAGGATCTCCACACGGGCGATGGCGTGGGAGGTGGAGTGATGAGGACGAAAACCGAACTGGTGCGGAGGGAGAAGGTCGTGAGAGTTGATGGCGGAGAGAAGACGGGAGAGAATGGCACGCTCGGCTACCTTAGAAATAATAGGGAGAAGGGCGATGGGGCGGTAAGAAGAAGGAAGAGGAGGTTTGCCAGGCTTCGGAATGGGAACAACAATGGCGGATTTCCAGGAGGAAGGAAAATGGCAGGTGAGAAACATGGCATTAATGAGGCGGGTAAGGAGAACGACGGCTTTGCAGGGAAGAGCATGAAGAATAGGAGCAGGAAGATCATCCGAGCCGGGAGCAGAAGTAGGGCGGAGAGTGAAGAGGAGGTGCCGGATTTCAGAAGGAGTAGCTAAAGGAAAGGGAGGACGATCAGGAAGAATGGGGAGGGTGACATGGTCGGAGAGACGAGAGGGATGGTCCTCATCATCCGAAGAGTCAGAAGAAAGAGTAGGCATAGGAGCAGAGGCAAAGGTGGTTTCGAGGTAGGACGACAAGGCTTCGGAGCGAGCAGGAGCTGTCTCAACCACACCCGTGGGAGTGGTGAGGGGAGGAATCTGGGTGGGAGCAGAACGGAGACGGCGCAGGTAACCCCAGAGGGAACCGGAGGTAGCCGAGAGAGCTTGCAGGCGCCGAGTCTCCCGAGCAGTGTTCCACTCCGCGACCATCCGCCAGCACCGCCCACGCAACCGGAGGTACAACCCCCGGTAGTGCGGATGGCAGGTAGCCTGCCACTGGCCACGGAAATGGTTCCACAGCGACAGGGCGTCGCGAAGGTAAGCAAGAAAAGGAGGACGAAGAGGGTTATGAGCAGGGAGAAGAGGAATATGGGATGAAGCAGCAGCAGAGATAGCGGCGGTGAGGGAGATAGCATGATGGTCAATGGCAGCAGGGGTGGAAAAAGAGAGGTGCATGTCCAGATAATCAGAAAGAGATTGGGAGAAACCACGCCAGTCAGCCTGTCGGAAGGCAAAGCGAGGAAGGTGAGGGTTAGAGTGGGGAAAGAAATGGATAGTGAAGAGGACAGGTAGATGGTCAGAGGAACCAGCGGTGAGAGTGCGCATATCAGATAAGACAGGAAGGCGAGAGGAGAGAGCAAAGTCAATAATAGAAGGTAGACGGCGGCGTTGAGCGGGAAAGAAGGTAGGAGTCGGGGGTGCATGCAAAAAGAAGCGGGAGGTGCGAAGGAAAGTACGGAGGGAGCTGCCCCGCCGGTTAGCAGCGGTACAGCCCCAGAAAGGGTGGGTAGCTTTAAAGTCCCCAGCCACCACGACGTGTACATCGCAGCGACCGAGAGCCTCAATGTCGGCAGTAGGAAAAGGGAACTGAGGAGGAAAATAGATGGAGACAAGGGTTAAGGCATAGGGAGCACCATGTAGACGGACCGCGACCGCCTCAGTCGCAGGAGAGAGGAAAAGATGACAACTGTGATGGGAAAGTGTGGAGCGAACAAACAGCGCCACCCCGCCACCCCGACCATCACGATCGGTGCAGTGGAGGACGTAACCGGGAATGCTAAGAGTGGGAGGGGAAAGCCAGGTTTCAGAGATAAAGACAATGTCAGGGTCGTGAAGGTGAAGAAGGTTCAGGAGGTCGTGAAGTTTAGGGAGGAGAGAAAAGGAGTTCCAGGACAGGGCTTTAAGGAGAGGAGGCTGAGCCATCCAGGAGGACAAGGAGAGCTTGGAGGAGAACGTCAATCTTATCCGCAGGAGTACGGGCTTGAGAAAAGGCATGAAGGGTGCGGCGGATGAAAGGAAGGTAAGACCGGAAAAAGCCAATGGTGTCGGATAGACCACTTGTCAATGATGAGGAGTCAGGAGGAGCGACAGGATGAGTGGGGGGAGACGGGGCCACCAGGGAAGAAGGAAGAGCAGGCACGCGAGGAGGACCAGTGATGAGAGGGTTGGGGCAGGACCAAGTATTCGGAGGTGGAGGAGGAAAGTGAACTGTTGATGAAATGTCAGGAACAGGGCAGGTAGTGGCAGAAGGCCCAGGAGTAGATGATTTCTTAGGCAGAGTGTTGGGATGGCGACGGAGGTAGGCCTGGATGGCGGGGCAGGAGAGGGAAGTGGCGATGTAGGGACCCCCGCAGTTGACGCACTTCCTCGCCTCGGGTACGCGACCAGTGAGAGCCAGCACACTTGAAACAGGCCAGGTCCCGGTGGCACCGGACTGAAGAATGCCCAAACCCCTGACAGCGGTAGCATTGAGGCACCCTCACAGATCCCTTGTAGGGTTCAACAGCAACGTCCCAGCAGCCAAGATTGGTGAGTCGGAGAAAGGGAGCTGCCCCCCACCCCCCAAGTCGGGTAGTTGTCAGAGAAAAGGATGCGAGGTCGCAGAGGCAGAGATTCGTAATTTGGTCACAGTCCCAACTGGGAAGTCAATGGCACGTAGTTGTTCTGACAATTCGTCAGGCATCACAGTCAGTGGAAGTTTCCGAATGACAACTCTGTCGAACTTCTCGTCAGGGCGTAGGAAGGTGAAGGGGCGGAAACCAAGAGAGGCAAGTTTGTTGAAGAGGAAGGAATGATCTGCGGAGTTGTGAGTGTAAAAGGAGGTGCGATCGCCAACGGAGGTGATGAGGAGTTTGCCGGTGAGGTCCTTTTCAAAGCGGGAAGCAGTGAGGAAGGGTTTCTCAGAAGGAGCGACGAGACAAGAGATGGGAGGCATGCGGATGGGCGTCGGTGGGTTCGGAGGAGGGTCTGGGCGGGAGGATGGTACAGGCTGGGGATGAACATGAGAAGAGGAAGTGACGGTCTGAGCAGAGGAGAGAATGGAATAGGAAGTCTGTTTCAGTCTCTTTGGAGGCGTCGGGTCAGTCGGATGTGAAGGCATGTGCGAGGAGGCAGCTCCAGAGTCAGAAAAGTCGCCCGGTGCAGTGTCAGTGTCTGAGATGGCAGCAAAACTGTTGGAGGTGGCAACGTTGTTGTCGGGTAGGGAAGTGACATGGCGACGGTGGCGGAAGACCTACTTCGGCCGTCAACCTCCTCGGTGGAGTCCAAAGACCTATGGTGATTGACCGGCGCAGAAGGGTGGTGTCAGCTTCCATATCCGTGCCGACGTCGTCCAAGCGGATCAAGTCTTCGGAGTGGTCAGCAGCGTGTCCAGAGGCAGGAGGGACCGAAGGTGCAGAAGTAGCAGGAGGCGGCACAACTGCAGCAGAAGCGGCACGTGGCTGCGAGGAGGCAGCAGAAGAGGTAGGCGGCAGCACGGGGTCAGCAGATGTGGCCGGCGGCAACGATGAAGGTGGAGGCGCGCCAGTAGAAGCAGGCAACAGACCGGGCTGGGTGGAAAAGGGGAGCAGAAGAGGTGGACGAAAAGAGGAAGGATGAGCTTGAGAGGAGAAATTACCAGGCACAAAGGAAGGGCGTGGTTGAAATGGCGGAGGGTAAGAAGGATCCTGCGAAAAGTGGTAGGATAGGTGCTGTGAATGCTGAGAAGGCTGTGGAAAGAATGACAGGGGGAAAAGACGGAGCAGTGGAGGCAGCGGGCAACTGGTACGGTGGAGGGTACCGGCTATCCTGCGAAAAGGAATAGGCAGGAGGAAAAGTCTGTGCCGGCGGCGTAAAGTGCTCAGAAGGCCCAGTCGGTCCAGCGACGGCAGGAGAAGGCGTGTAGAACAATATTGCAGCGACGAAGGCAGGGGATGACCAGAGAAAGGAAGAAGAGAAGAAGGTTGGTAGTAAGGAAGTGCAGCGGTGGAGGAGGTGAGGGTAGTGGTAGGCAAAGTAGCAAGGCTGGATGAACGAGAAGGAGAAGCAGTGGTGGTGGAAGATGTGGCAGGAATGAATTCCTGCGCAGAAGTGTTAAGAGACGATGGAGAAGAAGGCTCGAGAGGAACGTCGTGGATGAGAGCATGCACCTTGTCACGAATCTTCTCAACAGTGGGCGAAGAGCTGGAGATCTCCCGAAGAGCAGCGTCAACACGAAGGCGACGATCTTGAGGCGTCGGAGCAGGCGAGTGAAGAACAGCAGAACAGAGGGAAGGTGATAGGGCGAGAAGAGAATCCAGAGCAGCAAGTTCATCAGGCGACAAAGTAGGGTCCAGGTTGTCATGGCGAGTACGAGGCGAACGGTCATGGTCTTGGTCAACACCAGATTCATCAGAGGAAGAGTCTATGGTATGGTGTGAACGGCGTGACGAAACTGAAGAATGGCTGCGACTGGAAGAGGAGAGGTTAGTCTTGTCAGGCGGGCGGCTGAGTCGTCGCAGCTTCTTGGAGTCCAGGCCCGAGGAGGCACCCTTCCCCTTACTGGAGGCAGAAACCCCCGCGACACCAGGCGAGGCAGTGGAGAAGTCATGGTGGGGGGAGGGAGGATGGTGAGAGTAAGTCTTGACAGTCGCACCCTTCGTCAGTGTCAGTGACTCCCCTCCGGCCAGGGTCCATTCCAGACCCCGCCATCTGCCTTCCCTATAGCCCGGGAGCAGGCGAGCACATTAATTTAGGCTTATACTAAAGCTCGAGCTAAATAAACTAACTTAAAAATTAAAATAAAAATAAATAAAAAAAATTGAGCTTGGTGAACAGTAAAATTTATGCTTCGTTGAAACTGCTCGGCAAACAGTAAAAGCTGAAAGAGAAAAATTTCGTTAGAAATTGCGCAGACAGTCGGATTTCACGTCAAAATGCCTCCCAATTACTGCCAAAAATCCCCAAATGCAGTTTGAAGGGAAACCAGAGCGTGATTGAAACAGTCAAAATATGTTGTATATAGGCTTTTGTGTAAAGTGTAAAATTAATTGTGAAAAAAATTGTGTATGCAGGAAGGTTTAAAGTGTTGTCTGTAGATACTATGCCGAGAAAGATGCAGTGTTTCGCTTTATTCTATTAGGTAATTATCTTTAGATCGATTAAAACATGTATATTTCGCATGGGAAGCATGTAAACGAAGCTATACCTGCGCTCGCGAGTGGACTACGTGGTATCTGCGACAGTCCCGCGCCATCTATCTGCCGACGGTCGTACTATACAGAAGGGATTGCCATGCGTGTTGTGGGGTTGTAAGGGGCGACTATGCGAAGTGAATAGTGTAAGTTGAGTACTAAGATGTGCGGTAAAGAATAGCAATGCACCAACATTTTCATTTTTAGTAGAAAATGCAGCTTATTGTGATTGCTGGTGAAGCTGGGTTGCCCCACACGGCGAACGGAGGAACTATGAGAGTGAGGCATTCTATTATTTCTGAAGATAGTTTTGGAACGAAAAAACCACTGCAGTATAGGTGGTGAAATTGGTATAACATGGCGGGTTAAAGTATTCCCACACATACTAGATGAACGAGTGGTATAATAGTGTGTAGCCGAAAAGGCAACTGATGCTTCCCAGCTATGTGTTGTGCAGTAGGCTACAAAACAGAGTTGGGATGGTCAGTCTTCGGGACGATAAGATGATGGGCAACGAGCCTCGGCATACTTACCTGTCTTCGGGGCTTCAAATGCTGTTCCGAAATCTGCTGTAAGCGATTGAGTTGGTGGCCGTAGTAGCTGGCCGTAGTTTAATCAAGGGTTTTAGGTTAGTGGGTGCTAGATAGCTGTGGGTTACTTCTTCCATTGTGTTGTTGTAATTCCCTGTATCGCCCCCCCTCACGCCTATCCCTCTGAGTTCATTGTCGTGACGCCATTTTGTGACGCGCATTTCTATCTCTAACCGATAATGTAGTGTACACACCCTTTGCGTCGCCTCCACTCATGATCCTGTATTAAAATTAGGCGTGTACACTAGTTTTACGTTCCCAAATAACATCTGCGTTGTTTTCACGTAAAAATAACACGCGGGAACGCCGCAATTGCGGTATTTCTGGCTTACCCCGCCCCGCTTCACCCCGGGCCTAAACTATTGGAGGTGTTGTAAACTGAGCGGGCCGGCAAAAAAGCTTCTCACGTCTTTGTACGTAAACATTTTCAACTTCTGTCTTTTCACACATGTTCACCTCATTTTATTCTTGCTGTTTTCAACTGGTTTCATAAATTTCCATCAAGTCTGAAACATTTAATTGGAGTTCATCTTCTGATGAAATGTCGTTGCAAGGCGAACCCACGCCTGCGTCTGTTGCTGACGAGCATGACTTACTTACGGTCATGTGCATGATTTACAAGGCGGCCTCACTCCTCATTTACCGGACGGCCTTGCGCTTAATTTACAATACGGCTCTCACGAGACCTAATTTACAGGTAGTATCCGAGAATAATTTACATGACGGTCTTGAGATTGACTTACCAGTAGGTCCTGACGAGCATCATTTACATGGTGACTCGAAAAATATTTTAACTACACTTGATGTTTCTGAGGGTTTAGTGGAGCATGGTTCTGGGCGAGTATGAACTACCCCAACATTAACTGCTCCACCTAGACGTAAAAATGTGGCATCTTCTCCTTCATCCACTCCTACTATTGTTTCTACTCCTGTAACAAGAAAAACACGAGGAGAAATTCTGAGACAGAAGTACAAAATTGCCGAACTTGTAAAAAAAGTACAAAAGAAAAAGAAAAAAGCAAAAACACAGATCCCACCTAAGAAAACCACATCTTTTCCAGCAGGTTATGACCAGTATGAGGATCTTTTGATATACCATCAGAAAATGCAACACATCCATGCTGTACAACAACATCAAAAATGTATCTTCTTCAGCACCAGCAGCAGTTGTGGTTTCTACCGCAGGACCAGTCCCAGGTACCACAACTGTAACCACTTCAATTTACCAATTTCCGGTTGTCACTTCACAACTGCAGTCACCCCTATTTGCTTTCACGCAACCAAATTCTGCTATACCATTCACTGGTACAATGTCCATGTCTAATCATGCTATAGCTGCTGCACGTCAAGCAGCATTAGCCACCTGTAGTTCTTCATTATCATTACCTGCTGGTCAAGGTACACCAGTTGTACCAACATATGAGTCTCCTACACCTACGCAACACGGTCTGCCAGGACCAGATCTTTCTCAGATCATCTCTACAACAGACAACACTCCTGTGATTGATGTACCACCAACTACAACTAACATTGCAACATCAAATTCTTCTATTATCACTTCTGTTACATGCTCTTCTCTGAATAACAAAACAACATCGAAACCAGAACCCATGGAAACAAACAAAAGAACTGCTGAAAAAAGAACACTACACACGCTTTCTGATGAATCAGACGATTCTCATACACGATATGATCCATGGCCAAATAGAGATGTAACACAAACACCGTTAAACTCTAACAAACCAGATCAAGAACCGGCAATTACAACAAAACAAAAGAAACAAACAGGAAAACGCACGAAAACTTCTGATCAAGTATATCTACAAAACAAAACTTCTGGTAAAACAACATTTAATGCTCCACCAAAAGATCCTTTCCCTCCACTAGCACAACCAAGCACCTGTCAGAAAAATCAAACCTACAAAGTCTTTTCAAATCAGGTCCTAAAACACAACAACCAACAAATGCTAGTCAGAACCCAACTACATCTGTACAACAAAAAACTGGTAAACCACCTCTCATAGTTCGACAAGGCGGCCTGGGCGCTCAAGCCATGCAGTTCAACACTGACTTACGAACACGCTTTCCAGGCATGATCGCACACAATTACGACAATACCTCCACCTTCCAAATGGCAAACAGGGACGATCATTTCAAAATGATTGAACTTTTGCGCAGTCGTGGAGATCGTTTCCATACCTGGACCTGTCCGGAAGACCGAAATGCCAGAGTAGTCATTCGGAAACTTCCAATTGAAATGCCTCCTTCTGACATCAAATATTTGGTATTCCAATCCAAACTGTTGTAAGGATGGAAAAGAAATCGGGAGATGACCCGCAGCCTTTTCCTCTGTTTTTAGTAGTATTAACAGGCAAAGACAAATTGCATGACATTATGAAACTTAAACACCTGAACGGAATAGGCATCCAAGTAGAAATTTATTGTGGAGGAAATCGTGTCTCCCAATGTTTTCGTTGTCAACGCTTCGGCCATTCTTCTCATTCCTGCAATGAAGAACCTAGATGTGTACGTTGTGGAGACAATCACACATCTAAACAGTGCAAACTTGACAAAGAACTTTCCCCTACTTGTTGCCTTTGTGGAGGGAAGCACACAGCAAATTACAGTCTCTGTCCAGCCAAATCTAAATGGCTCAACTTCCGAGAAAAGAAGACAAAGAAAAATATTCCTACTCCTGTTCCTGTCAATTCCACTTCTGTTAATCCAACTTCTGGTCCATCGAAAACCACTTCATCCATATTCACTCATCGAAATCCAAATGTATCCTTTGCTGACATCCTTATTGGTACAAATACTTCAAAAACTAACATAAATATCTAAAACACAACAAATGAAGTTACACATTCTGACCAATCATTTATGGAATCTATTCGTGAAATTATGAATTTTTTCCGCAACTTAAACTTGTGTGCTATGTTACCAAAAATAAAACAACTGCTCACAGCCTTCCGACAAGCCCCTACGATTGTAGATAAATGTGAAATTATCTTCAATGGGTTATCCTTTCTATGTGAGATTTGTTCACCAACTGCTTCAACATTACAAATTTCTAATGAATAATAATATCATGACTTGGAATGCACAGTCAGTACTAACACACATGCCTGAACTCATTTCAGTACTTAACCGTTTTCAACCTCTTGTAGTAGGAATAACAGAAACATGGCTTCAATCATCTCATAAAATAACAATTCCTGGATACACAATATATAGAGAAGATAGAATAGGTGCACCAAGAGGTGGAGTGGCTCTATTAGTACGATCAGATGTCCGACATTATGTTAGATTAACACCTCAAAATCTTCCTATAGAAGCAGCTGCCATACGCATCACTGGTGTCATTCGTCCATTCACAGTTATTGTTACTTATCTCCCTCCTCATCGAGCATTTCCTGTAGCAGCACTTGATTCTCTAATAGCTCTAGATTCATCTATTATTCTAATGGGGGATTTTAACTGCAAACACATCTCATGGGGATGTCAAAATTCTGAATTTTGAGGCAGGGGACTTCTACGTTATTATCTATCCAGAGGTCTGCAACTACATGCTCCCCGCACACAAACACATATTCCAAATAGAAATGATTTTCATCCTTCTACAATCGATTTATTCATCAAAACACCAAACATTCTTCTTGCAACACCTTGGACGTGGACAGGTCTAGATTCTGATCACCTACCAGTCTTTACTTCACTACAACTTGCTATGAACATGGACCCATCTGCTTTCGTATGGAATTACAAAAGGGCAGATTGGAAAAATTATCGCAGAAATCTAGACTCTGCAATTAACTTATCTGAACCCAACCGCACACCTGCAGATCTTGACAAAGCCATTGACGATTTCACGTCACTGATACATTCATCTGCAGAGGCCTCCATTCCTCGTCGGCCAAAATGGGGTTTCAGTGATCGTTTTCCTCAACAGATACGTTATCTATTACGTCGTCGTGATCGTGCTCGTTCCCGATGGCAACTATCTCGTTCTCCTGGTGATTTAGATGAATTCCATCGTCTCCGCCGCATCGCTCGTTGGGCTGTAGATGTTTGGGCTGCATCGCAACGTATGGAACAATTACGATCATTAAACACCTTGAGTGGGAATGTGTGGACACACTTACGCCGTTTGCGCACTTCCCCCCGACAAATACCTTCATTAACATCTGGCGATCGCACGTTCGAGATGCCTAGCGAACAAGCACAACTTCTGGCCGAGTCATTCCATGCTTCTTTTGCACCATTTTTACCTCCAGCAGGACAAGAGGGATCCAGTATTCTATCCAACAAGTTTCAACCAATCTATTCAGCTCCTCTTACAGGACACATGCTATGTTCTCCACGTGAAATTGCAAAACGCATAGACTCATTAAAATTATCAAAATCTCCTGGACATGATGACATCACAGCTCGTCTTCTAAGATCACTGTCTCGCAAATCAGTAATATACCTGACAAATCTCATCAACCACATTTTCAAACTACATTTTCCTCAGTCACGGCGTAAAGCGATAGTAGTGCCTGTTCCTCGTCGAGGAGGAAACGCATCTATTGTCGGAGGGTACCGACCTATATCATTACTCTGCATCTTATCCAAGATTGCAGAATCTATTATTCTTAGTCGACTACGCACATCTGTTGATTGTCTCTCTCTTCTACCAAATTTTCAATTTGGATTTCGCAAAAATCACTGTGCCACACATGCAGTAGCAACAGTTGTGGGCAGTATTACAGAAGGTTTTTGTGAACACAAACATTCAACACTTTTGCTGCTAGATCTTGCAAAAGCGTTTGATTCAGTACATCATGACACATTGCTTATAAAAATGCGAACATTTGGTATTTCAGAACGACTACTATCCATTCTGTACAGTTATCTTTCCAATAGAACTTCCCAAGTAAGAGTTGGAAAAACTCTCTCACCATCATTTCCTGCTAATGCTGGCGTCCCGCAAGGGTCTCTTTAAAGTCCACTGTTGTTCGCACTTTATGTCGCAGACCTACCACAATTCCCAGGAGCATCTGTGTACCAATACGATGATGATACTGCTGTACTTCTTTCTGGAGAACGATCACAAGATCTTGGTGCTCGTGCTCAATTGTGCTTACGTTCACTTGGAGTGTATTTTCAACGTTGGGGCATACGTCCTAATCCAGCTAAGACCGAGATACTTTTCCTCACGAAAAGACAATCACTTCCACCACCTGCGACAACATTTCTTGGTCATCAGCTGAAATGGACAAATGTCGAACGGTACTTGGGAGTCCATCTGGATAGTACTCTCCTCTGGCAACACCACATTGATGTAGTTGTTGGTCGTGCAACAGGTGCCCTGAGAGAGATACGCCCTTTACTTCTCCCGGCATGTCCAATTTCGCAGGCAGACAGAATAAAACTCTGGCAAACATTAATATTACCAATCATGCTGTATGGTGCTGTAATATGGGTGCATATTCCTTTCAACAGGAAAAAACCCATAATTTCATCATACAACAAAGGTCTACGTCTTCTATTGGGTGCTCCAATAAACACAGCGGTGGAACTACTATACAGGATGGCTAGAGTCAGCCCTCCATTAGACCTAATTTTCAACGAGGCTGCAAAATGCTATCAAAAAACTGTTCAACATAGAAATCCTATAATAGCAAATATAGGAAATTATGATGTTCTGACACCACATCCTCATCGTAGAATTAGCGAATTTCTGTTGGATGTAATAAGATAACAGTACAAACAAACATAGGCTGTTTACAATATAGGATTTAAGGAAAGCCACATTGATTCAGTTTTAACCGAAAGTGTAATAACTATGTTTTTTCAAAACTAAACTCAAAAATTCTTTCAAATTCACTAATTCAAAAAACGTTTCTTTTCTTTTCTTCCTAATACAAACTCTTATGTTATAGAATATTTTCTGCACGTAGGGTTTTTTCAATACTTTCCCTACAATTTCATCATGGTACACAAATTCTCGTTGCTGCTCTATTTTTAAACATTTCTGAAATCCTGAAAGAGCCAAAAGGCTGGAGCAGGAAACAAAACAAATAAGGTAAGTCCAATAAATATTAGCGATCACATTGATGATCATAAAACTATGTAAAAAAAATTGTACTTCGGTTGCGCTGACCTCTGCGTTTACCCCAAATGTGGGTAACTCGGGCGCGTAATTTTTGGTAGTCGGGACTGCGTTCGCGCTGTCCCGGTGTTAAGATGCTCAGTGTGTTGTGTAGTAATAGTGTTTAATTTGCAAAGTGGAAGTATAATGTATAGTGCATGATTAATATGTGTGAATGTAGACTAGAAAAGTGTACTTGTGTATTGTGAAATTGTTATTTAGATATTAGATGTAATGTACAATAGTTTGTAATAAGTATGTATTACAGCAGGTGCAAAAATGTTTTCACCAAGTACAAAGTGTAAGTTAAAAAAAATAAAACGTCCGTTAACACCACCACACCCCCCCCCCCCCCGGGGAAAGGGGAACGAAATCAAACGACAGCCTAACATTGTTCAGACAGAAATATATAGTTAAATACATATTTTCCGTGCATTCGCGGGTAGAATTGTACGCAGGTAGGCGCTATTACTTGCTCCCGGCATCCGGTGGTGTAGCAGGAAGCAAATGCAAGGCTGGAGGAGGCCGTTTTAACGATTTGCGAGAATTCCCCCTCCCCGCCTCAACCCCCCGCACGAGAAATTGGAGGTGTTTCAACTGCCGAGGCCGTAGAAAAAAAGCCTCCTACAGCAGTGTAAGAGGGCAGAAGGTATGTGCGAGTGTCGGAATCGTCATTTCACATTGTGTGTGTTGTTCATCGATAATTAAAAGACCTGTTAAGTGTGTGCTGGTGAAAACAAGTGAAACAAAAGTTACCGGCCCAGCGCGTTAACACTGTGTACAACAAAAAATTGTTTAAAGACTCATCAAATGTTCCCCTCCACGGAAATCTTTAGTTTTTTTTTTTTTGGGGTCGGGAGAGACTCCCAACCCACTCCAAAAGATTGAGGGCACATGGCCTTTATTTACAAATATATACAAAATGTACAAACCCTCCGACGGCACGGGTTCTTAGGTCTGAGTCCTTGTTGTAGGTGACAGAGTCAACGATAGGGGAGATGGATGAGATGGGAGGTGAGCAGGTCAGCAAGGGAAAGCTGGCCGAGCCGAGAGGAAAGACAGTAGAAAGTGGGATGAGGAGGATGGTGGGATGAACGGCTGGGCTGAGTTGTCGGTGAATGGCGAAGTCGTCAGAAGTAGAGGGATCCATCATCATCCGCCAGGCCTCCCGGCAGCGACGTCTTCGTCTTCTTCGTCTTCGGCAGGACGGAGGTGACCGGTCGAGAAGAGTCGCCGACGGTGTGGGGGTTTACGGGAGATGGATCACACAGCTGGCGGATGAGAGGATTGCGATGGGTGGAACAGCGATGAAAGAATTTAGTGGTGATGGAGATGAGCGTGGAATGTAGGTGAGGGAGAGAGGAGCGAACAAGTAAGTCGTTACGGAGAGTGGCACGTAGAAGGCCAAGGATCAGACGGAGGCCTAGGAAATATGTGCGGGTGAGAGGGCGAAGGTTGTTCAGAGAGGAATGAACCCGGGTGGGACAGGCGTAAATGAGATGAAGAACATGAGAGCGATAAACAGTGAGGTGTGTAGGAAGAGGAGCACCAGAGCGAGGTGGGAGAACGGGAGCGAGTTGCGCAAGGACGCCGCAGGCAGAGGTGACAATAGAAGAGATGTGAGGGATGAAGGTAAACCGGTTGTCAGGGTGACACCAAGGTAGCGGACAGTAGGAGACCATTGGATAGGGACACAGGAGATGCGAGGAGGATGATCCCCAGTGGGGTGAATGCGAGAAAACAAAATGGACTGTGACTTGGCATGATTGAGGGTAATCCCATGGGAAAGGAATTGAGAGTTGAGGGACTGAAGTCCGCGACTGAGCTGGTCCCCGAGCATCCGCTCAGAGACGGAAGAGGCGAGGAGGCAAGTGTCATCGGCATATTGAACAAGATAGGTACCAGGAGGGGTGACCAGGTCAGAGATGTGGAGTGCAAAGAGAAGAGGACTAAGAGAACCCTGTGGGACACCAGCAGGGATAGAGTGGGGTTGGGAAAGGACCCCCTCAACCTAACCTGAAAGGTACGACCCTCCAGGAACGAGCAGAGGAGTCGGACAAGGTGGGGGGCAGATCGGTGGAGGAGAGGTGGGAGATAAGATGGACATGAGGAACGGAGTCAAAGGTACGAGCCAGATCGAGGAGGACCATGCCCGTGTGTTGCCGCCGGGAAAATCCGTGGACCAACAAGTGCCCCACACGGGCAATGGCGTGGGAAATGGAGTGACGGGCACGGAAGCCGAACTGGTGGTGCGGAAGAAGGTGAGCGGAATCAACAGCAGGAAGGAGACGGCAAAGGATGACTTTCTCTGCAACCTTGGAGAGAATGCAGAGGAGAGAAATGGGACGATAGGAGGAGGGTAGGGAAGGGGGTTTACCAGGTTTGGGGCTAGGGGAAACGATGGCGGTCTTCCAGCAGAAAGGGAAGTGGCAGTGAAGAAAAATGGCATTGATCAATTTGGTGAGGAAGACTACGGCCTTCCGAGGAAGCGCACGCAGCAAGGGAGCAGGGAGGGAGTCAGAACCAGGGGCACCAGAAAGGTGGAGCGTGGAAAGAATGGAATGGATTTCAGAAGGGGTGGCCAGGGCAAAGGGTGGACAGTCGTCAGTAAGCAAAGGGAGGGTGACATGATTGGACAAAGCGGGAAGGCTGTACTCATCATCTGAAGAATCAGATGAGGAGAGGGAGGCAGGAAGAGCAGAGGCAAAGGTCCCATGGAGATAGGCGGACACAGCCTCAGATCTCTCCAAAGCTGTCTCCGCCACAGAAGTAGGAGTAGTTAGAGGAGGAATGACAGTGGGTGTGGATCGGAGGCGATGGAGGTAGGACCAAAGGGAACCAGAGGTGGCTGAGAGGGACTGAAGCCGTCTTGTCTCCTGAGCGGACTTCCACTCCGCCGCCAACCGACGGCACCACCCCCGCAGCAGGAGGTAACCCCTCCGAAACCACGGAGAGCGAGTGTCCTGCCAGAGGCCACGGAGCCGGTTCCGCAGGGACAAGAGCCGGCGGAGATCAGGAGGGAAAGGAGGAAGAAGAACACGGGGCCGAGTGAGAGGAATGTGGGAAGCAGCGGCAGCAGAGATGGCGTTGGTGAGGACAGCGTTGGCATCGATATCAGCAGGAGAACGAAAAGGGAGGGTGAGATCAAGCGAGGCAGAAATGGCACATTGGTAACCAAACCAGTCGGCACGGGGAAAGTCGTAACGAGGAAGGTGAGGATTGGTGAAGGGGTAGAAATGAAGAAGGCCGAGGACGGGCACATGGTCAGAGGAACCAGCAGAAACTGTGCGAAGGTCAGAGATGAGGGGAAGGCGAGAAGACAAAGCAAAGTCGATGACACTCGGGACACGGTTAATTTGGGAAGGGAAAAAGGTAGGAGTAGGAGGGGCGGAAAGAGACAGATGGGAAGTGCGAAGAAGCTGGCGGAGGGAACTGCCCCGCCGGTTCGCAGCAGGACAGCCCCAAAACGGGTGGGTAGCATTGAAATCCCCAGCCAGCACGACATGAGCGTCGAGCTGCCCGAGGGCGACAACGTCAGGAGCAGGAAAAGGAAATTGAGGAGGCAGGTAAAGGGAAACAAGGGTTAAGGAATAAGGACCACTGTTAAGACGGACAGCGACCGACTCAGTCGCGGGAGAGGAGGGAGCGAAGCGGCGGTGATGTGTGAAGGAGGATCGGACCAGGAGGGCGACTCCACCACCCCGACCGCCACGGTCGGCCCGATGGACCGCATAACCCGGGACATGAAGAGGCGTTGATGGGGGGAGCCAAGTCTCGGAGAGGAAAACAATATTAGGATAGTGGTCATGAGGAAGGGACATGAGGTCATGGAGTTTGGGGAGAAGGGAAAAGGAGTTCCAAAGAATGAATTTAAGGGGAGGGGGGGGATCCATCAAGAAAAGAGAAAAGGACCTGGAGGAGAGCTTCTATCTTTTCGACGGGAGAATGAGCACGGGAGACAGCAAGGAGAATGCGGCGAATAACAGGAAGGTAAGTCTTGATGAGAGAAATGATTTCGTGAAAGGATGAAGTGAAAGAGGAGGAAGAGGGTGAGGCAGAAGAAGAGACGTGAGGCTCAGAGGAAGAGGTGGGGTTGACAGGGGGAGGAACAACAGCAGGTGGGGTGGACCAGGAAGAAGGTCGGAGAGGAGGAAAGTCAGCAGAGGTGCGTGAAAAGGACTGTTGAACAGGGGGCGAGTCAGTAGGTTTGCGGGGTAGATGACGGCGAAGGTAGGCCACTATGTTGGGGCAGGAAGGTGAGGTAGCAATGTGGGCACCACCGCAGTTGCAGCATTTCCGTTTGCCAGTCTGGTCACGACAGTCTCGGCTCCAATGGGGCCCGGCGCACTTGAAACAGTGGAGGTCACGGGCGCAGCGAAGGCTGGAGTGGCCAAGACCCTGGCAGCAGTAGCATTGAGGAATGCGGCCAGAACCACGGAACTTCTCGATGCGGACAGCCCAGCCGCCAATGGAATGAAGGCGAAAATAGAGAGTGGAGTCTCCAAGTTTGTGAGTGCAGATGAGGAAGGGCTGTGTGGTGGCTCCAGGAGCGATGCGCATCCGGGTGACAAGAGTGGACAGGAAGGTGGAGTTGTTCAAGTTCGGCAAGTAGTTCGTCAGGCCTCGTCGTCAAGGGAAGTCGTTTGATGACAATTCTGTCGCACTTCTCGTCATCACGTAGAGCAGTGTACGGGTTGTAGCCCAGATGGTGTAGTTTGTCAAGCAAGAACTGATGGTCGTGGGCGTTGGAAGTATAGATGGAAGTACGGTCCTTTACCGAAGAAACAGTCAGTGGTCCAGTCAAGTCAGTTTGAAGGCGACGAGATGACAGGAAGGGATGTTCCCCTGGTTCCACAATGCAGGCGATGGGCGGCATGCGACGGCGAGAAGCAGCATCCTTGGTGGCTGGAGCAGAAGAGGTCTGGGCGTGGTGAGGCGAGAAGTCAGTAGGTCGAGATGTCGAAGCCGCAGGGTCGGAACGTGCAGCATTGGAACGGGCGTCAGTTGGTGTGGAGCGTTTGGGTTTCTTGCCAAGAGGGTGAGAGGAAGACTGAGAGCGACGTGTGGGAGCTGGGGAGGGTGGGCAGGAAGATACTGCATCGTCAAAGTCAATTGTGTCAAAGTCGGACAGTGAAGCAAACTGGTTGTGAGTCGTCAACGTGCCGTCGGAGGAACAAGAGTGTCGTCGTCGCTTCTTCAAGGTCTTCTTCGGGACGGTGAAACCGTAGTCGTCCACAGCGGAGGCAGCGGCATTCTGGTCCACATTCATGGAAGAAGGGTCGGCGTCGGAGTCTTGCTGGTGATGAGTCGTGTCCAGATGAACGGTGGTGCGGGTGCAGGTGAACGTGGCAGAAGAGGCAGCAGTAGAGGTAGCGGTGGCAGAAGTGGCGGTGGCAGAAGAGACGGCAGTGGAAGTGGCGATGGCAACAGTAGAAGAAGGCTGTACTGGCTGGGAATCTTGGCAGTGGTGAATTTGTGCGACCACAGTCACAGACGAAGAGGTCGGAATGGTCGAGGCAGAAGTGGCGGTAGAAGCATGTGGGGAAAGTACAGGCATGTCGAGCAATGAGGGCAGAGATCCAGTCCGAGAACCAGGAAAAGGCAGGGACGCAGAGCGAAGGTCGTCGTCATAATTACCACCAGGTGGAGATTGCTGTCTTCGTGAGTCGCCAACTGAAACCACAGCCGACGACCCTGGGTTGGCACTCCTGGGCGCCGCATAGGCCACCCGAGGGGAGTTCTTGCTGGCAGGAGTCATCCCATATGTGCACAAAGGTGCACCTTCACATCCGCGTTTTTGGCACTCGGCCGAAGGCCTCCGCCCCGAACTGCCTACGTCCAGGGGTTGTTTCTCCGGGGGGCGGTCCATTCCAAACCGCCCTCCTCCGCCACCCCCTTAGACTACAGCCAGGTAGCCACTTATCACTAAAAACTTAACTTAAACATAAAGGTAACAGTAAAAGCTGGAAGAAAATTTATTAGTAAACAGTAAAATCTCTGCCGAAAAATGCCTGGAAAATAAAAATTATTAGAACCGGCCAGTACGCTCAAGTTTCGCTACAAAATGCCTCCAATTTACTGACAAGTATCCCCAAATGCAGTTTGGAGGGAAACCAGAGCAAGATTGAAACAGTCAAAATATGTTGTATATAGGCTTTTAAGTAAAGTATAACATTAATGGTGAAAAAATTGTGTATGCAGGAAGGTGTAAAGTGTTGTCTGTAGATACTATGCCGAGAAAGATGCAGTGTTTCGCTTTATTCTATTAGGTAATTATCTTTAGATCGATTAAAACATGTATATTTCGCATGGGAAGCATGTAAACGAAGCAATACCTTCGCTCGCGAGTGGACTACGCGGTATCTGCGACATTCCCGCGACATCTATCCGCCGACGGTCGTACAATACAGAAGTGATTGCTATGCGTGTTGTGGGGTTGTAAGGGGCTACTATGCGAAGTAAATAGTGTAAGTTGAGTACTAAGATGTGCGGTAAAGAATAGCAATGCACCAACATTTTCATTTTTAGTAGAAATTGCAGCTTATTGTGATTGCTGGTAAAGCTGGGTTGCCCCACACGGCGAACGTAGGAACTATGTGAGTGAGGCATTCTATTATTTCTGAAGATAGTTTTGGAACGAAAGAACCACTGCAGTATAGGTGGTGAAATTGGTATACATGGCAGGTTAAAGTATTCCCACACATACTAGATGAACGAGTGGTAGAATAGTGTGTAGCCGAAAAGGCAACTGATGCTTCCCAGCAATGTGTTGTGCAGTAGGCTACAAAACAGAGTTGGAATGGTCAGTCTTCGGGACAATAAGATGCTGGGCAACGAGCCTCGGCATACTTACCTGGCGTAGGGGCTTCAATTGCCGCTCCTGCCGTGAAGTAAGCGATTGAGCTGATTTCTGATAGCAGAACTAGTTTAGCGTTTGGGTGTAGTAGTGGGTTACTATTGGGATCACTTCTGTCCCCCTCTCTGCTTCACCCCCTCGCCTAAGTTATTGGAGGTGCTGCCTTCCCACCTCACCCCCTGGCCGGTGTTTTTGGAGGTGTTGCCTTTCCACTTCACCCCCTTGCCAACCTTATTAGCAGTGCTGCGCTATCGTGGGTGGAAACTCGGCCTGCCTTGCACTCGTGCAGGCCGCAGTTCGCGAGATGCTCTTCTCCCCTTGATGACGTTAGTGTTCTTTACTGCTGCCCTGTGTGCTGCCTTCTCCTCGCACTGTTTGCTGCCTTCCTGGACTTCTTTAGTGGACTTTTTCACCTGCTGCTCTTCGTCTGAAGATGTACTTCCTGTGCCGCCTTCACCTGCTCTCTACGTTTCTGCTGTGAAGACCTGTGTTACACCTTATTATGGCTAGTGCACCGTCACCTTCAACTACATCTTCTGCATGCGGAGGCTCTTTTATGGTCTCCACGACTCTCTCGCCTCGGACTCCGTCTGAGCACGGCGCTGGCCGCACGCGCAGTTTCCTCGTTGCGTGCTCCTGCGCCCAAGACTCCACATACGCTGGCCTATTCCTCGACTACCTTGACTGCTCCTTCTGCTACTGGTCGCAAGAAGCTTACCTCTTCAGTGCCGAAATCTTCTTCGAAATCTCTTTCGTTAGCTGACCCGCTCAAAAAGTCTCTGGTTTCCACCAAGAAGAAGGCGTCTAAGAAACCTTCGCTGCACATGGACATTGCCTACACTGATCTCCTCGCTCTTCATAAGCAACGTCAACGTCGTCAACTACTCAAGCAAGTACACTCGGCGGACCCGGCTGTTGCTGCTGCTGCTGTTCCCTCGTCCGGCATTGCCGTCACTTCTACGACCACTGTCTACACTTCTGTGATAGCGAGTATTAGTACTACCGTCTCTACTACTGTTTCTGCATGTTCTGTTCCTGCAGATGTCATTGTTGATCCGCGCATTGTTGCTGCTGCTAAACGTGCTGCTGCTGATACGTGCAGTTTGCCCATTCTCTCTTCTCCTCTGTCTCCTTGTCAGCCTTCCCCTCTCTCCTATTATCATCTTACGCCTTCCTCACTGTCGTAGTATGATCTTCCTGATCCTGGGCTTTCACAGATTCTTCCGTGCACGCTACCAAGCCTACCTGTTTCTACTGATACGTCTACTTCTGCTTCTCCCACTACCACTTCTGCCTCCTTCTTTCTACATGATCAATACGTTCTCGTACTTCAACAAGCTCCTTCCCAACAATCCATTGCCATAGATTCTTCTGCTCCTGTTTCCACTCCTTCTGTTCTGCCTTCTGCTTCCGAGCCACCGGTATCGGTTGATACCGACACCATGGATGTTGAACATGCTCGCACTCATAAACGCTCTGCTCTCACTACTTCTGAAGGCTCTGACAGATATTATTGGGATGAATACGATTCCTGGACAGATGTACCTGGAAAACATTCCAAACTTGACCCCTTTGGGGTGAGCGTTGATCTCAATGCCCCCAAACCACAACGCAAGAATGACAGCAAAGGTGCTAAAGGGAAACGTCACCGCACCACTTGGCCTCCTACTTCCACTGCCATCACTTCAGCTCCAACTACTTCTACTTCTGGTTCTGGCACTCCGATCTCCACTTCGCGTCGCACATATGCTGTTCCTCCTGGTGTTACTACGACGGCGAAGGGTGCGTCTGTCGGCGCCCACACCTCTCAACTTCCTGGCACTTCTGGTATCAACAGATCCACCAAGTCAGCTGCGGCAGCCCGTCCTTCGAAGCTCCCACTTATTGTAAGACAAGGTGGTCTCAGTGATTCTGCTCTTCAGTTCATTGCTGATTTACGGGCGCAATTTCCCGGCATGGTGGCCACCAATTTCGACCATAGCACCACTTTCCATATGGCTACTAAAGCTGACCACTACCGTATGATTGAATTCTTGCGTTCCAGAGGGGACAAATTTCATACATGGTCTTGTCCAAATGATCAGAATGCCAGGGTTGTTCTTCGCCGCCTACCTATTACTACGCCTCTGGCTGACATCCAAGACGCACCCACTGCTCAAGGTTTCCACGTCTCTTCTGTTGTTCGTCTCGAAAAACGCGGCAGTGCCCCTGAACCTTATCCTCTGTTCTTGGGGGTCCTTAAAGGCATGTCTCAATTGCAAGATGCTTTACGCCTTCGTCACGTAGGTGGTCTCGGCGTTCTTGTTGAATTATACAGAGGTAGCAACCACACTGTGCAGTGTTATCGCTGTCAGCGTTATGGGCATTCTTCACACAATTGCTATGAGGAGCCATGCTGTGTACGTTGTGGGGGTGGCCATCTCTACTCTACTTGTCAGCATCCCGAGTCGCTTCCGCCCTCTTGTTGCTTATGCACAGGAGATCATCCAGCTAACTTCGGAGGCTGCCCTGCTAAGCTTCAATGGGACCTCAACCGTCACCGTTCACACCTGCCTGTCTCCAAGACTGCCACATCGCGGCGCTCCGCTGGGGATGCGTCTTTTCCGGTTCGTCGCACGGATTCTAGACATTCTTTTTCTGCTGTTGTGACACAACCCTCTGTTGCCGACTCGGCTCCTCCGACGTCTCCTCCGTTTTCGACGCCTCTGGAAGATACTGTTTCCTTTAAGGACTTTTTTGCTACTCTTCGCAAATTGAACTTCTGCTCCTTGTTGCCTCGACTTAAACAGCTCTTGCTTGCCTTTCAGCGGGGCCCCACCTTAATTGATAAATGTGAGGCATTGCTCTCTGGCATCTTGCTGATTTGCGACCTTCTCGAGGGCACTGATTCCGCATCTGCTGCACCGACTTCTCATGTGTGAACGTCTCCTTACCTGGAATGCACGGTCTGTCCGCACACACGCTTGGGAACTTCAAGACCTACTGGGGCAATATCGTCATTTTCTCGTCGGGCTATCGGAAACCTGGTTAAAACCTCATCACCCTTTTCTCGTTTCTGGTTATGTTGTGCATCGAGCTGACCGCACTTCCGCACCGAGAGGAGGAGCGGCCATACTTGTTCGCGCAGATGTCTGCCATTATCGTTGCGTTGTGCCTCGCGACCTGCCCTTTGAAGCGGTCGCTGTTCGCTTCCCGACTGCCAGAGTGCCTTTTACGGCTGTTGCGTTATATCTGCCCCCACATGTTTTTCCTACTACTGGCCTTTCTTCTCTGCTCTCACTTGATGCCTCCATTTTACTCTTCGGAGACTTTAATGCCAAGCATTGTGCATGGGGCTGTCGCCTTTCCGATTTTCGTGGCCGCTCCCTTCTTCGTTTTACCACGTCCTGGGGCCTTGTCTTGTCAGCCCCACGGACGCCTACTTATGTACCTGCTGGTCTTGATCATCATCCTTCCACACTTGATCTGTTTGTTTCTTCTCCATCGCTCACACTGGCGCCACCTTGGACTGTATCGTTGCTCGACTCTGACCATTTGCCATTGTTTGCTGCTCTCTCGTTCACGCTGGATCCTTCCTCGCACTTGGTGCATTGGGACTTTTACCATGCCGATTGGGGTCGGTATCGTGCCCTTCTCGATTCACAATTGAATCTTTCTGCGCGGCCCAGCTCGGCTTCGGTGTTAGATGCGGCTGTTTCATCTTTACTCAGCTCGTCCTTCAAGCTGCTCATTCGGCGATTCCTCGCTGCACACGCTGGCAACGTCGTCTTCGATTTCCGTCGGATGTGCGCTCAACATTACAGGCACGAAACAGGACTCGGTCCCAGTGGCAGAGATCCAAGACTGCTGCTTTTCTTGAGGCTTATCACCGCCTTCGTCGGCATGCGAAATGGTTCGTCTCTACCTGGCAAGCTCGTATCCACATGTCACGTTTACGCTCCTTGTCTCTTCGCAGTGGAAACGTCTGGTCCTTTATTCGTGCTCGCCGGTCCTCTCGTGCGTTGCTGCCATCGCTTCTTACGTCTACTGGTCCTCTTGAAGGTCCTGCTCTTCAGGCTCAGTTGCTGGCGGACTCCTTCCATGCGACTCTTCGCTCTGCTGCTCCTCCGTCGCCGTCTTCGTTACCTTCTATTTTTCCGCCTGTGTTAACTTCTCCTCCTGGCCGGCTGTTAGCTACACCTCGAGAGGTTGCGAAAGCCATCGACGCGACGTCTATCACGTCTCCTGGCCCGGATGGTATATCTGGTCGCCTTCTGCGTTCTTTTTCATGCAAAGCAGTTGTCTATCTGACTCTTCTCATTAATGCGATTGTTCTCCTACAGCATTTTCCCTCCTCGTGGAAGTCAGCCTTGGTTGTGCCCATTCCACGCCGCGGGGGTGATATAACGTCCCCTGGCGGATATCGCCCTATCTCTCTTTTGAACCTCATTGCTAAAGTTGCTGAAAGGATCCTTTTGTCTCGTATCCGCGTTGAAGTGGACCGCTTACGGATTTTGCCTTCTTTTCAATTTGGTTTTCGCCGCAAGCACTGTGCCTTGCACGCCATCGCTTCTGTCGTGGACAACATTTCTGCTGGCTTCTGTGATCGACATAATTCTATTCTGGTGCTGCTGGACTTGGAATGTGCTTTCGACGTTATTTCACACTTCTTGCTGCTTAGCAAAATGCGGACCATGGGCTTTTCAGATCGTCTCCTGGCTATTCTCGCCAGTTATCTACACTGCCGCACTTTTCAAGTTCGTGTGGCACGCTGCTTGTCTCACTCTCTACCCGTACCTAGTGGGGTGCCGCAGGGAGCGCTTTTCAGCCCTTTGTTGTTTGCCATTTTCGTTGCGGACCTTCCCCGTGTTCCGGCTGGTTCTATTTACCAATATGCAGATGATACCGCCTTGCTTTTTACTGGCCCCAGTGCTCCTGCTCTCGCTGCTCGTGCTCAAGCTGGTCTCCGTCTTTTTCAGTCATATTTTCTCCGAAATGGCATCCGCACTAATCCTCAGAAAACAGATCTCTTGTTTTTCACCAAACGGCGTACTCCACCACCGCCTCCTCCTCTTCTGTCTGGGCAGCTTCTCTCTTGGTGTCCGACAGGCCGATATTTAGGTGTCCATTTGGACAACGGCCTTACCTGGAATGTACATTTTACCACGGTGATTGGTAAAGCTGCTGCTGCATTGTCTTCCATTCGGCCTCTCCTTCTGCCGGCCAGCACTCTTCCTCTCCCTGATCGTGTTCGCCTTTGGCAGATTTATGTTCTTCCTATTCTTTTTTATGGTGCCGCTATCTGGGCACATGTTCCCAAGTATCGTCTCCGTGCTCTTGCTGCCGCTTACAGGAAGGGGCTTCGATTGCTACTCGGTGTACGCTTCGGTGCTGCCTCCCTCTTACTGTATGATCTTGCCGGCGTGCATCCTCCAGAAGATGTTATCTACCAACTTGCTCTTTCATTCTTTCATCGTGCGGACTCTCACTCTAACCCTCTCATTTCTCGTTTGGGTAATTATGATATTACTGTCGCTCGTCCTCACCGGCGGATTCGCGACTTTCTGTTAGAGGCCATTACCTAATTTTAATGTCTTACATTTTCTGCTCTGCCCATTGGGCCGCTTCTTCAGACTTGCTGTAGTTTGCTTTCCGCTCAGGTTTTGTTTTTGATTACATTTTTCGTATTGTGTGTTGCTGGCTCTTTTGTATTTAATATTATTTACTTATTGGTGATGTAACTACCACTGTTATTGCTGCTGTATGTTTTGCTGTGCGTTAGGTTTTTTATGTATTTTCCTAGCAAGTGTATTTTCTGTTTATGTATGTCATGTGTCTTTCTATGCTATGTAATTACCAATGTTAACCTGAAAGAGCCCTTCTGGCTGGAGCAGGAAAATTTGTTTCCTTGCTGCTAATTGTATGTAATAACAATGTATACTATAGTCTGCTATGTGTAACTTGTAAAAAAAATTGCACTTCGGTTGCGCTGACCTCTGCGATTACCCCAAATGTGGGTAAATCGGGCGCGTAATTTTTGGTAGTCGGGACTGCGTTCGCGCTGTCCCGGTGTTAAGATGCTCAGTGAGTTGTGTAGTAATAGTGTTTAGTTTGCAAAGTGGAAGTATAATGTATAGTGCATGATTAATATGTGTGAATGTAGACTAGAAAAGTGTACTTGTGTATTGTGAAATTGTTATTTAGATATAAGATGTAATGTACAATAGTTTGTAATAAGTATGTATTACAGCAGGTACAATAAATGTTTTCACCAAGTACAAAGTGTAAGTTAAAAAAAATAAAACGTCCGTTAACACCACCACACACCCCCCCCCCCTGCCACGGCGGAAAGGGGAACAAAATCAAACGACAGCCTAACATTGTTCGGAGAGAAATATATAGTTAAATACATATTTTCCGTGCATTCGCGGGTAGAATGTACGCAGGTAGGCACTATTACTTGCTCCCAGCATCCGGCAGTGTAGCAGGAAGCAAATGCAAGGCTAGAGGCCGTTTTGACAATTTGCGAGAATTCCCCCTCCCGCCTCACCCCTTCGCAGGAGAAATTGGAGTGTTGCAAACGCCGAGGCCGTAGAAAAAAAGCCTCCTACAGCAGTGTAAGAGGGCAGAAGGTATGTGCGAGTGTCGGAATCGTCATTTCACATTGTGTGTTGTTCATCGATAATTAAAAGACCTGTTAAGTGTGTGCTGGTGAAAACAAGTGAAACGAAAGTTACCGGCCCAGCGCGTTAACACTGGGCACAACAAAAAATTGTTTAAAGACTCATCAAATATTTCCCTCCACGGAAATCTTTAGTTTTTTTTATTGGGGGCCGGAAGTCTCTTCCGGCCCCGTCCAAAAGATTAGGCGGCTTTGCCATTTAATGGTGTACAGAATCATGTGTACAATAATGACCATATTTACAAAGTTACAATATTTACAAAGGCACATTATGTACATATACAAACCCATTCCGACAACCCAAGTGTCCTTTTGGGTGAGTTATTGAGGGGGGAGGGTTAGAACAGAAGAAGAGCTGGGTGATGGTATGGTGATGAAGAGTGGAGCACACCGTGGTGGAAGGAGGAGTGCTCAAGCATGCAGGCGGTGCTGGTGGAAGATGGCGGCGACGTGGTGGCGGTGAAGGCAATGGATGATCTTCAGTGGTGAAGCAACAGGTGGTCTTGGTGCGGTGGCGACGTCGTCTTCTGTGGGAGGGTGCCTACAGTGGAGGTGGGCTAGGGCCGTCGTTATCCACCGGGATCGGCGACAGTTGCGACATGACGTCCTTCGTTGGCGAGTGAGGCACGTAGGTGGTCCACAGAGAAGAGAGGTCGACGTGGGTGGGCTGCAGCAGGAGGCGGGTCGCCCAATCGCCGGATGTAAGGGTTGGAATGGCGGGAACATTTGTGACGGAAGGTGTCGGAGGCTTTGATGAGGGTGTGGTGAATGTGAGGAAGATGAGTTTGCTCGAGGAGGGTGGTACGAAGGGTAGCTCTAGGAAGGCCGAGAAGGAGTCGGAGACCTAGGAAGTAGATGCGGGTAAGAGGGCGAAGGGAATAGAGAGAAGAGTGTGACCAGGTAGGGCTGGCATAGGTGAGGATAGGGAGAACGAGGCTGCGGTAGACAGTGACTCGGGTTTCGAGAGAGGCGCCGGAACGAGGACGGAGAATGGAGGCGAGTTGAGAGAGGGCGGAGCGGGCCTTGGAAACGGTGGAGTCGAGGTGGGCAGAGAAAGTGAAGGTTCGGTCGAGGGTGACCCCAAGATAGCGGATGGTGGGAGACCAGGGTATGGGTATGGAGTTGATGGTAGGGGGGTGAAACTGAAGGGGGTGATATCGTGATAAGAGAATGGAGGATGATTTGGAGTGGTTGAGCCCGATGCCGTGCCGAAGGAACTGGTTGGTAAGAGAGGTGAGGCCTCGACTGAGGTGCTCCCCGAGCAGGCGTTCAAAGACGGAGGAGGCTAGGATGCAGGTATCGTCAGCATATTGGGTGAGATAGGTACCGGGTGGAGAAACGAGGTCGGCGATGTGAAGAGCGAAAAGGAGCGGACTGAGGATGGCCCCCTGGGGGCCCCGGCAGGGATGGGCCTGGGGGTGGATAGGTGCCCCCCCACCTGCACCCGGAAGGTACGACCCGCCAGGAACGAGCAGTGGAGGCGCCCAAGGTGAGGTGGAAGAGGGGAGGAAGAAAGACTGGCAATGATCTGGGCATGCGGAATGGAATCGAAAGCGCTGGCGAGGTCAAGAAGGACCATGCCTGTGTGTTGCCGTCCGGTGAATCCCTCGACCACCAGGAGCTCCACCCAGGCGATGGCACGGGAAGTGGAATGAGAGGAGTGGAAACAAAATTGATGAGGAGGGAGCAGGTTTTCGGACTCTACGAAATGAAGAAGACGGGACAGGATGATTCTCTCCGTTACTTTAGAAAGGATGGGTAGAAGAGAGATAGGACGGTAAGAAGACGGTAAAGAAGGAGGCTTGCCAGGTTTAGGGATGGGAGCGATGATGGCGGACTTCCAACAGAGAGGAAAGTGACAGTGGAGAAGCATGGCGTTGATGACACAGGTGAGGATGACAATGGATTTGCGGGGGAGAGCGCGGAGAACAGGAGCAGGTAAGGAATCAGAACCAGGAGCAATAGAGGGACGAAGAGAGAGGAGAAGAGAACGAACCTCCACCGGAGTGGAGAGAGAGAAAGGTAGGCTGTCGGGAAGAAGAGGAAGGCTGACATGCCGGAAAAGTGGTGAAGGACCAGAGTCGTCATCAGAAGAGGAAGAGGAAGAGATATCAGGCAAGTGGAGTGAAGGTGGGCGGAAAGGGCAGAGGCACGTGCAGGTGCGGTTTCAGCAATACCGGAAGGGGTTGTAAGAGGAGGAATGGAAGTAGGCGTAGACCGGAGGCAGCGGAGGTGTTTCCAGAGGGAGCCAGAAGTAGCAGAGAGGGAGTGCAAACGCTTAGACTCCCGAGCTGACTCCCACTCCACGATCAGTCGACGGCATCTCCCCCTGAGCAGGTGGTATAACCTCATATTCCCAAGGTCACGAGATGCCTGCCAACGACCGCAGAACCGGTTCCACAGAGTCAAAGCGTCGCGGATGTAAGGAGGAAAAGGAGGGGCAGAAAACGTACGTTGGGAAGTAAGAGGAATGTGAGCAGAGGCAGCTTGAGAAATGGCGTGGGTGAGGGAGGCAGCATGACGATCAATATCATCGGGAGAGTGAAAGGAAATAGACATGTCAAGAGAGGAAGAAAGTGAACGAGAAAACCCAGCCCAATTGGCTTTAGGGAAGTCAAAATGGGGGAGATGGGGGTCGGCATGAGGGAAGTAATGAATGAGGAAATAAACAGGAAGGTGATCTGAGGAACCAGATGTGGAGGTGTGAATGTCAGAGAGAACAGGTAGGCGGGAAGAGAGGGCAAAATCTATTATACTAGGCTGACGACGGATTTGGGTGGGGAAGAAAGTTGGAGAAGTAGGGGCATGAAGAAACAGGTGAGTCGTGCGAAGAAGTTGACGAAGGGAACTGCCCCACCGATTGGCGAGAGGACAGCCCCAAAAAGGATGGGTAGCATTATAGTCCCAGGCCAGCACAACGTGTACATCGAGACGACCGAGGGCCACAATGTCGGCAGTGGGGAAAGGAAATTGGGGGGGAAGATAGAGGGAAACCAAGGTCAAGGCATAAGGAGCACCATAAACCCTCACTGCGACCGCCTCAGTCGCGGGAGAGAGGGACAAGAATCGACGGTGGTGAGGAATGGAGGAACGGATAAGCAGAGCCACCCCACCACCCCGACCATCACGATCGGCGCGGTGGAGGCCATATCCTGGGATGGAGAGCTGGGAGGCAGGGGAAAGCCAAGTTTCAGAGAGGAACACATCAGGAGAGTGGGTAAGAAGAAGGAACTGCAGGTCGTGAAGTTTAGGAAGAAGGGAGAAGGCGTTCCACTCCAAGGCTTTAAGGGGAGGAGGGGGAACCATCAAAAAGAGAGAGAACGGCTTGGAGGACTTTCAGTTTGGCAGCAGGAGTACGGGCTTGGGCGAAGGCGAGAAGAGTGCGACGGATGAAGGGAAGATAGGAACGGAAAAAGGACACAATGTCCTGGAGACACGAGGAGAAGGAAGCAGAGTCAGGAGGAGTGGACAGAGCCTGTGGGGGTGGAGGGAGTGCAGAGGTAGAAGGGCGAGAGGTAGTCTGAGATGAGGAAGGGTGAGAAGAAGAGGTGATAAGAGGATTAGGGCATTGCCAAGCAGAGGAAGGTGGTGGAGGACAGTGAGCCGGAGAAGAAACGTCGGGGAATGATGGGTGAGCAGGGTGAGAAGATGAAGAGCGAGAAGGAAGAGAATTGGGGTGACGGCGGAGGTATTCCTGGATGGTTGGGCAGGTGAGGGAAGTGGCGATGTGGGCTGCTCCGCAATTAACGCATTTCCTCTTCGCCGGGGGTGCTTGACAGGTCCTGCTCCAATGCGCCCCTGCGCACTTGAAACAGGCCAGATCCCGGTGGCACTTCAAGGAGGAATATCCTAGCCCCTGGCATCGGTAGCACTGCCGCACCCTCCCCGAACCGCGGTAACGCTCGACGGCCACCACCCAGCAACCTAAATTCTTGAGGCCTTAAAACAGGGCCGCCTCCCCTTGTCGAGTAGTCGACACCAAGAAAGTTTGAGTAGTCGCTATAGGCGATATCCTCATTTTTGTCACCGACCCAACTGGGAAACTAATTTCCTGCAGTTCGGCAGTTAGGTCCTCAACGGTCACAGTGAGTGGTAAACGTCTGAGTACCAGTCTGTCAACTTTCTCGTCGGGACGTAGAGAAGTGAATGGTCGGAAGTCTAGAGAGGCCATTTTTTGGTACAGGTAGTCGTGGTCGCATGGGTTGTCCATATAGAAGGAAGTCTTGTCGCCTACAGACGTCACGCGTAGTTTACCTTTCAGTTCAGTCTGGAGGCGGGAGGCAGTGACAAATGGTTTCGAAGAAGGAGACACCAGACAAGAGATAGGAGGCATCCGTGAAGGCTTAGGAGGGGTAGTGGAAGAAGAGGGTGGAGCAGCAGAAGAGGGAGGTGCAGAAGCGACAGTATCAGAGCGTGGAGGTTGGGCAGAGTCAGACGTCTTTTTACGTTTAGGAGTCGGAGAAGTCGCGTCAGTAGAGGAGGCGGCACCAGAATCCTGAACAACGTCTGTGGGGGAAGATGAAGCCTGGTCGAGTACAGCGAAACTATTGGAAACAGGCACTGGGTTGTCAGAATGGGGAGAGGGTGGGCGACGGCCCCGACGAACCTTCTTGGTGACGATGAATCCCTCCACATCGTCAGTTGCAGTGGTGTCATCCTGCGTAGGCCGGACTGTAGAGGCTGGTGTGTGAGAAGAACCGTCGGCACCAAGGTCCATTCCGATGTCTTCCTGGGTGACCACATCGTGAGAGAATAGAGCCGGATCAGCAGTGGCAGTGGCCGCAAGAGGGCATTCACCAGGAGGAGTGGTCTCGTGCGACGTAGGTACCGGCGGAGAGGAGGTAGGGTCAGGGGGCGTCACGTGGAGTGCTGAAGGTTGAGGCTGAGAAACAGCTGGAGGCGGAGGTTGGAATGGAGGTGGGTAGAAAGTGTCCTGGGAGAAGTGATAGGAAAGAGGCTGAGAAGCAATCGGAGAAGGCTGAAAGTGGGTAGGATACCGATGAGAAGGTGAAGGATGAATAGCAGCATATTGGTGAGGACCTTGGTAGGGGGGAGGATATTGGCTATCCTGAGAGTAGGAGTAGGAAGCCGGTACCTGCTGAGAAGCGACGGTAGAAGGATGAAGCTGAAGAAATGGTCGAGGCGATGAAGAAAACTGCGACATCCCGTGTTGGCTGTAGAACAGGTGAGGTTGTCCAGGAACAGGAGGAATAAGAGTAGAAGGGACCAGAGAGTGATAGAAGGGCAGAGAAGACTGAGGGTATGGGTGACGTGATGGAGCATAGGTAGGTATGGAGTGCGGGGGCACAGTAGCAGCGTTGAGAGGAAGGGAAGCAGCTGTCTGGATAGGTGGTGAAGTAGTGGTAGGGGTGGTAGTAGAGGGGTGGGTAGCTGGGGTGAAAGCAGGCGCAGTGGCATGGAGAGAGCTGGTAGCGACGGTTCCAGAAGCAGAAGCAGGTGAAGATTGTAGAAGAGTCTGGTTGAGTTGCAGCATACGGTCCCGAAGCTGAACAACGGAGAGCGAAGAGTCTGGAAGGTCTCGGAGAGTGGATTCAAGGTGAAGGCGGGCCTGTGCAGTAGCAGAAGCGACGTCTTGATGAGGGGAAGCCACATGATGAGACGGAGAAATGGCCGAAGCCTGGCAAACAGGCGGAGATGGATGTGAAGAGGACTGAGACTCAGTCACTGGTGGCGGTGAAGAACGTGGAGAACGATGAGGCGAAAGGATAGGCATATTCGGTAGCAGTGCAGAGCCAGGCGGGTGAACAGAGTCACTGGGTGGAACAGTCTGTTGGCATTCAGTGGGTGAACGGTCACGGTCGTGGTCAGAGCCAGGGTCGTCAGACGAGAGGGTTCAGGTCACCACGTAGGGAGGCACAAGAAGAAAGGCGGCTGCGAGTCACTGACTTGGAGCGAGTCCTGCCACGTCCCTTATGGGAGGCCGAAGGGTCACTCGTCGAACACAGTGGTTGGAAAGAAGCAGGCAGAGAAGGGGTGAGAGGGGCCTGAGAGGTCCCCCGCCCCCCCGCAGCACCCAGCGGAGACTCAGGAAGATCGGAGCTCGGAGTGGTCGAGGAAAGTTTAGAGTAGGTCTTGAGAGGCTGGCCAGGCCCTCCCCACAAAGGTGCTACCTCGGCCGAAGGCCTCTGTCCCGACTCCCCTCCGGCCAGGTCGGGCTTCATGTGGTCAGGGTCCATTCCAGACCCCGCCATCTGCCTTTCCTATAGCCCGGGAGCAGGCGAGCACATTAATCTAGGGTTATACTAAAGCTCGAGCTAAATAAACTAACTTAAAATTTAAATAAAAATAAATAAAAAAAATCGAGTTTGGTGAACAGTAAAATTTATGCTTCGTTGAAACTGCACGGGAAAAAACAGTAAAAGCTGGAAGATAAAAATTTCGTTAGAAATTGCGCAGACACTCGGATTTCACGTCAAAAATCCCCAAATGCAGTTTGAAGGGAAACCAGAGCGTGATTGAAACAGTTAAAATATGTTGTATATAGGCTTTTGTGTAAAGTGTAACATTAATGGTGAAAAAATTGTGTATGCAGGAAGGTGTGTTGTCTGTAGATACTATGCCGAGAAAGATGCAGTGTTTCGCTTTATTCTATTAGGTAATTATCTTTAGATCGATTAAAACATGTATATTTCGCATGGGAAGCATGTAAACGAAGCAATACCTTCGCTCGCGAGTGGACTACGTGGTATCTGCGACAGTCCCGAGCCATCTATCCGCCGACGGTCGTACTATACAGAAGGGATTGCCATGCGTGTTGTGGGGTTGTAAGGGGCGACTATGCGAAGTGAATAGTGTAAGTTGAGTACTAAGATGTGCGGAAAAGAATAGCAATGCACCAACATTTTCATTTTTAGTAGAAAATGCAGCTTATTGTGATTGCTGGTGAAGATGGATTGCCCCACACGGCGAACGGAGGAACTATGAGAGTGAGGCATTCTATTATTTCTGAAGATAGTTTTGAACGAAAAAACCACTAAAGTATAGGTGGTGAAATTGGTATAACATGGAGGGTTAAAGTATTCCCACACATACTAGATGAACGAGTGGTAGAATAGTGTGTAGCCGAAAAGGCAACTGATGCTTCCCAGCTATGTGTTGTGCAGTAGGCTACAAAACAGAGTTGGGATGGTCAGTCTTCGGGACGATAAGATGCTGGGCAACGAGCCTCGGCATACTTACCTGGCGTAGGGGCTACCATTGCAGTCCCTTGCTTGCAGTAAGCGCTTGAGCTGGTGGCCAGTTATTAGTCGGCCTTAGAATTAGCTTTGGGTTTAGGTTAGCGGGTGCTAGAAAGCTGGGGTAGCTTGCCTTGTTAGTTTTCCTCTTCTGTCGCCTTTCCCCTACCTTTCCCAACTAATTTCCTATTTCTTTTTATGCCTAATTCATTAATTTTACCCCTGTTCACCTTCATTTCACTTCCCGATTCATTAAAACCCGCCGGAGTGCTGTTTTTCGCCGTTTGCGATGATTCCCCCCCCCCACTTCACCCCCTCTAAAAAGGATTGGAGGTGTTGCAAACGCGGGGAGCGGGTTCAAATGTCCGTCCTGTCTTCAATTTCCGTCCGATTTTTCTGTTTCATGCATCAGTTTATCACACACCATCTCTACTTTCTATTCATTTCTTTATGTTTAAAGAAATTATAAGCATTTTCATTTTTCTCCAGTCCCGCACTTTGCTGCGCCAGATCGCCTTCCCCGAGGCGCGGGGTACACGAGCACCACGGAGTTCGCACTTCCGCCACCAGGTTGTGCAATTGGTTATTGTTGTTCGATGGTGTTTCCTGCACGTTGCTTCTGTCTTGCTGTTCGTCGCTACTTTGTCTGCACGGAATTGTTCTAATTTCATAGCGAAATTAATATTAAATTTTTCTGTTCTGCATTTCTGTGTCACTATTGGTGGCAGCCATTATATTCACTGGCTGCTTCACCCACGTTCTGTTCAATATATTTCTGCCTTAGATATTCATTATGTACACCCAGTACTAGTACAACAAAATCTGTACCCAAAAGCCGCATACCAGGCCCTTCCTTACATGGTGCCGAGCGCGTGCATACGAAACCAGTACTAAAAGCGCCATCAAAACTCACTTCTCTGTCCTGCAATGCCTCTAGCACTGCAATAAAAAGTAAAACATCTAAAGCTGCTGCCCTATTGAAGAAAGCTAACTGACACTAATGCCGCACTTTCAACTGATGTCCAACAAATACTGGAAGATATTCTCGGCCCGTCTGACAGCCTAAATTTACAATCCACACTTCCATCCACTTCTGTTACGTCCTCTATCTTGATCTCCACATGTTCAACGTCATTGCAGACTACAACTGTGTACACTTCTCCTGTCTCTTCCACAGGTTATCATTTTGGTCTACCTACTTCAGGTCCTTCTACTACAGTCGTATCTTCTCACAACACAGATACACTGGCTATTGCGCAACAAGCTGTACAAGACACAAGTCACCTTATTTCTGCCAGTTTCACCTTACCAGCGGGTCAAGTGGACACTGGCACTGTACATCCGCCGTCCTTAACGCCTTCTCAACACAGTCTTCCTGATCCAGGATTGTCACAAATTCTGTCTATTCTGGATGGTCCAGAAACTCAACTGGACTCCGATATTCCTTCTTCCACATCTCCGGCAACATCAACAACTGTCACAACCACTCCTGTCACTACTGCTCCTGTCCGACACTCTGATTTTCTCAGTTTTGGCGATATTCCTACTTCAAATGGAAAACCTTTTTTCCAAAACTTGCACGACACAACTCACTCTGTTGCTGTCACTCAGTCCAATCACTCTTCACCTGCTGTCACTACTGCTCAATCTGCTGGTCCCTCTAACGCACGTTCAGGTCCTTCTGCGAAAACAGATCGACCCAATTGCTCTGATTCCACTCCGATGCACCACTCTACAGCTGTTCCTAAAAACAAACGGCCAGCTCCAAAACAGTCTGAAGAGTCTGACAGTAATGACTGGCCCGAACAGGGTTCTTGGACTGACGACCACTCTGTCCAGGGTGATCCTTTCTTTGTTGTTCTGCCACCACGCTCACAACGCCGCAAGGGCAACAAAGGCAAACGCATCAAAAACTCTCCACCTCAGCCTACTACCACTGCTGCTTCCTCTCAGTCTCCAGCTACTCACACTTCAACGTCATCCACCGTCACCACCAATTCTACTAATTCTTGTTCTCAACCACGATCAACTACAACTCTCAATCAGTTCGGCTCTAACTCGTCTCGGGGAACACACACTTCCCAACAGCCTAGTCCATCTGCTGCTACTGTACCTAATACATCTGCTCCACCTCGGCACAAGAAACCTCCGATCATTGTTTGCCAAGGTGGTTTAGGTCCTGATGCTCTTTATCAAATCGCCAATTTACGTTCACGATTTCCCAACATGATTGCTACAAACTACAATAGAAACACTCATCTTCAAATGGCTTCCCGAGATGATCACTTCAAAATGGCTGAATACCTCCGAGCACGTGGAATACGTTTCCACACTTGGACGTCCCCTGAGGACAAGAATGCCCGGGTGGTCTTCTGGAAACTGCCCATCCAAACTCCACCTGCCGAGATTCAAGATGCCCTAGTTGCCCAAGGCTTCAAGATCACATCCGTCGTCCGCATGGAAAAGAAAGGAGACACACCTGAACCTTTTCCCTTGTTTATTGCTGTACTAGAGGGTAAAGAGCAACTCCAGGACATTCTCCGCCTTCGCCACATCAATGGGGTTGGTGTCACGGTCGAGCTGTTCTACGGTGGGGGCCGCACTGTTCAATGTTTTCGCTGCCAGCGGCACGGCCACTCTTCCCACACTTGTGGAGAAGCCCCTCGATGTGTCCGCTGTGGGAAAGGTCACTCTTCCAGACAATGTCCCCTGGATAAAGATGCGCCACCTACTTGCTGTCTTTGTGGCAGTGCCCACCCTGCCAATTATAGTAGATGTCCAGGCCGTTACAAGTGGGAGAAGCTTCGAGAACGTCAACAAACTCAGGCGGCGTCCACCGCTCAAGCTCGCATTCTGCCCACTACAGAACAATCTTCACTGTCCCTCAGAAAGCCACTGCAGTCCTTTGCCTCAGTTGTCAAAAACGGCCCACTGCCCTCTTCTGATCCACCATCTCAAGCTAACCAACCTTCCTCCGAGGACTCTCGTTCATTTTCTGAGTCCCTCCACACATTCTTTTCTACTGTCAAACAAATAAATTTCTGTTCTTGGCTACCATATTTCCAACAAGTATTCAACTCTTTTTCTGATGGTTCTTCGCTTGCTGATAAATGCGAAGCCTTAATCTCCGGCCTTCTTCTACTGTGTGAATTTCTCACTGGTCTGTTTTCTTCTTCCACATCATCATCTCCTTAATGGTCGAACGTGTTCTGCTGTGGAATGCCCGTTCTATCCTTTCCCACCTTCCCGATTTTCTCGACCTTCTCCATAAACATCAACCTATCATCGTCGGGATCACAGAAACGTGGCTCACGCCTGCTCTTCATCTATCCATTCCAGGATATGTTGTACATCGAGAGGACAGACTCAACGCTCCTCGAGGTGGCGTCGCACTCATCCGAGAAGATGTCCGTCATTTTCGTCGCTTGACTCCTCGAGGATTATCGCTGGAATGTCTCGCCGTGAGAATACCAACTGCTCTTATTCCGTTCACCGCTGTCGTCTAATTACCACCGCACAAAGCCTTCCCATTCGATCATCTCACCACGCTACTTTCACTGGACTACAGTCTTCTCTTCCTAGGCGACTTCAACTCTCGCCAAACATCCTGGCATTGGACGTCCGACTTCCGAGGGAGAGACCTGCTGTGTTTTACTTCTGTCAATGGTCTTGAAATCTCAGCACCAAGCTCACCTACGTACGTTCCAGCCCGCACCGATCACCATTTTTCCATTCTAGATCTCTTCATTCACACCCCAGGGTTGAACCTCACTCCTCCATGGACTGAAACTTCCCTGGATTCATATCATCTTCCTGTTCTCACTGACATTCATTTTTCTTCCAAACTGACTGACTCTCTCTTCCATAGGGATTTTCACCACGCTAACTGGAAGTTGTACCATGGTACCTTGGATTCTCATTTGAACTTAGCACTCCGGCCACAAACAATTCACGACCTTGACAACATGGTCTCCTTCACAACTCTCATCGAAGAAGCGGCCATCTTAAGCCATTCCTCGTCGCCCTCGATGGGCAGTTCAAGATCGTTTTCCTGCATCCGTCCGCCAGATTGTCCGTATGCGAGACCGCTCACGATCACGCTGGCAAATCACTCGTGCTCCAGACGACCTTCACAACTTTCACCACTATCGCCACCTGGCTAAATGGGCGATAGATTCATGGAGAGCCGATCTTCAATACCGACGTCTGCAATCGTTAACGAATCGCAGTGGTAATATCTGGTCACATGCCCACCGTCTGAAATCGAAAAAGATCTTAATTCCACCATTGCAGTCACACAACTCCATCATCGAAGACCCAGCTCAGCAAGCAACATTGTTAGCTGAAACATTTTGTGCTTCTTTCAAATCCTTTCCTCCGACCCACTCACACGGCGTTTTGGGGAATCTGTTTCACCCCTTCATTCCTGATTCTTCCTCACCAGTACCTGGGAAGATATTAACCTCTCCTCGTGAGGTGGCACGAGCTATCGATGCCACATCCATTACTACAGCTCCTGGTGTAGACAAAATTTCCGGTCGCCTCTTACGTTCGTTGTCACGCAAAGCTGTCATACATTTTACCATGCTAATTAATCATATCTTCATTTTCTGTTATTTTCCTGTTTCTTGGAGAAAAGCAGTCGTTGTCCCTATTCCCAGGAGGGGTGGCAATTCGGCACTTCCATCAAGTTACCGTCCAATCTCGCTCCTATCCTTACTGTCCAAAGTCGCAGAACGTATAATTTTATCTCGATTGCGTCTTGAGGTTGACTGCCTTCAGCTACTCCCGAACACTCAATTCGGGTTTCGCAAATCACACTCTGCTCTGCACACTGTAGCCACAGTTGTCGATCGTATCACCGCTGGTTTCTGTACTCATCACCATTCCATCTTTCTTCTTCTCGATCTTGCCCATGCGTTCGACTCTGTGGACCACCAAGAACTCCTGAACAAATTGCGTCACCTCGGAATCAGTGAAACTCTGCTGTCCATCATCCATAGCTTCCTGACCGCTCGTACCTTCCAAGTACGAGTGGATCGTCAGTTTTCTCCATCTTTTCCAGTGTCGGCAGGGGTACCACAGGGCTCTATCCTAAGTCCACTCCTGTTCGCCCTCTTTGTTGCCGATATCCCCACGCCACCTGGATCTACAGTTCTACAATACGCCGACGATACTGCCATCCTCGTCACCGGCGAAAGAGCTTTAGAACTAAACGCACGAGCTCAATTATGCTTACGTTCTCTTGGAGCATATTTTCAGTTCAATGGTATCTGCCCAAATCCGGCTAAATCGGAAGTTCTATTTCTCACTAAACGGCGAACTCGTCCCCCTCCTCCTCTCACCTTCATGGGACATATTCTCCACTGGCACGATTCCGGCCGCTACCTAGGTGTCCATTTGGATCCCACACTCCGATGGGACCATCACATAAATTTAGCTGTTGGCAAAGCCACCGCAGCTTTACGCTCCATTTGTCCCATGCTTCTCCCCAGCTGTCCAGTTCCTCTCGCAGATAGAGTGAAGTTGTAGAGATCCATGGTGATTCCGATCTTATTGTACGCTGCTGCCCCATATGGGCCTATGTTCCTCCTTCAGTACTGTGTCCGATCTGTTTTCAATACAATAAAGGGCTTCGTACTCTTCTAGGAAGCCTCCTTCATACTGCAGTGGATGTTCTCTACACCATGGCTGGGGTTCTCCCCCCCCCCGTGAAGTTATCTTTTTCATTGCTTCTACATTTTACGACCGGGCTTCACGCCACCGAAACCCCATCATTTCTTCCATTGGGGACTATGAAGTTCTGGACCCACACGTCTACCGACCGATAAGGGACTATCTCTTGGACGCCTTGAGATAATGTTAAAAATCAACAAAAGCTGTCCTCCCACATAATTGTGGGTAGTTTTTCTTGTAAATAATTTTGCGTTTAATCGAAGTGTAATATTTGTATTTTTCTCTTTGTCTGTTTCTTCTGTTCTTTCTCCCAATTTTATGTAAATAATTTCCTTTGGCTACATGTCGTAGCTATAAACATCTGTTCACCCTGATTTTGCATTTTAGTTTACTTCCTCTTGCTGCACATAGGGTTTTTTGTATTTTTCCTTATATGAACCAATGCTGTTTTTGTTATATTTCTCTTGCTGTTTTGTTTGTGTCTTCTATGATATCCCGAAAGAGCTGTTCGGCTGGAGCGAGAATAATTATTCTGTTTCTGTTCTCTGCGAAAAGCAGTTTGATCTTCATCACAGATCATTTCTTTTATTTTAAAAAAATTGCACTTCGGTTGCGCTGACCTCTGCGATTACCCCAAATGTGGGTAACTCGGGCGCATAATTTTTGGTAGTCGGGACTGCGTTCGCGCTGTCCTGGTGTTAAGATGCTCAGTGTGTTGTGTAGTAATAGTGTTTAGTTTGCAAAGTGGAAGTATACTGTATAGTGCATGATTAATATGTGTGAATGTAGACTAGAAAAGTGTACTTGTGTATTGTGAAATTGTTATTTAGATATTAGATGTAATGTACAATAGTTTGTAATAAGTATGTATTACAGCAGGTGCAATAAATGTTTTCACCAAGAACAAAGTGTAAGTTAAAAAAAATAAAACGTCCGTTAACACCACCACCCCCCCTGCCCCGGCAGAAAGGGGAACGAAATCAAACGACAGCCTAACATTGTTCGGACAGAAATATATAGTTAAATACAGGGGCGCAACTAAGGGGGGGCTCTAGGGCACGGCCCCCCCCCAAATCAAGGTCCAGGAAATTTCAATTATGCCTATATAAAATAAAATGAGACAATAGGACCTATAAAATAAAATGAGACAGCAGGACTCTACTGCACTAACGTTTTCAAATTTATCTGAACATTTATCGTAATGTAATTATAATATATTCCACTGAGGATACTGTTAAATCTGTTGCTCTGCACAGAAAATATTTCAAGTGCATATTTTCAAATAAAGGCAAAACATGGGCGCTGTTGAACTCCATTGGGAGGTGAGATACGCAGCATGGAGTTCAACATTATGACAGTAGATGGCTCTTAGTGTACCAACCTGTCGCGTGCAACGATGGTCGCGGGTGTAGGTTTGCGATTTAGTTTTCTTAACTAACACTAGATGGCTTTCAGTGTACTAGTCCGCCAGCAAGAGAAACAATGCAAGTTATAGGTGTTGTTTTGATGCTTTTGTTGTAATGTAAGCGTGTTTATGTCTGTGTGGCTGGCATTATGAAGAGAGTAAATAATAGTTTGGATAAGTGGTTAAAAAAACCAAAGCAACAAGAATTTGTCGCCGAAAGTGAACCAAGCGAAAATGATTCTGCTAGATCTGAAACAGCAGGTAAGACCTGATTCACAAAGACAATG
>PNEQ01113449.1:0-34033 GCA_003012365.1 Medauroidea extradentata
AAAAAAAAAAAAAAAGACCATGCGTATTACTGAATATGTTTCAAAATCTTTCGTTAACTTATGAGTACAAGACTTTTTTGTCAAAGTAAAATAAATGTATTCGTCAACTACATTTTACTAAGTAAAATCCGTCATACAGTTAAATAAGGCTTATCTGGTTGACTTAAATAAAACTATTGGTTTGGTATGCATATATACATATATATTTGTTGGCTTCGTCGTGCTCATAAATATTTCGGAAAATTTATGAATGGAATACTAATTTAAAAATATTTTTGCTTTATTGTCGCTTTTCATCGATGCTGTATTGAAGCATTTACAACCCATTTCGGATAAATTATATTTGATTTAATTAGTTTAACACATATATGTAGGTCTTTATTTGCTACCAACACTTGGAAGAAGAAAATATTTTTACTTCAGAATCTTAGAACTTAATTTTGTTTGCTGTGGCTGTCATGAGCATACGTTGTAATTTTTCTCGTACGTCAATATTATTTCTTCTCCTGAAACCTTAATCCATAGTGTCTCTCCACAGTTTATGATTCTACTAACTGTACTATATTGTTTACCTATACACGTTATTTTATCATGCATTTCTCACATTTTTTTATGTCGGGAGAAACGTTTCTGTTTTCTAAATTCTGACAGCATTTCCTAATAACTGCCTGAATTATACGAACTGACGCTCCACTTCAACATTGAAAAAGACTCGGAATAAATATGAGAATTTTCAAATTCGTTGCAAAAAATATTTAATTTGTTTCAGAAGTAATTTTGACAGTTGTAAAATATTTCCCTTGTGTGCGGCATTTTACTCCCACTTTTCTACTTTGATGGTAATTTCAAATTTTGCAACATTACGTACGAGAGTAAATGCACACAAATATTTTGTAATGTTCAAAATAAATTATTTGAATAAACAAAGTGTTGAACATTTACGGTTTTGGTTTTATTGTAAGATGTAGGGCGACGTCTTGGCATCAATACGAAGAAACACGGCTTAAGGAGTGATCGTCGCTATCTTGAAAGTTTGTATTATGTGGCATAACGTTTCGTTTAATTTATCAAACTGTAGCCTAACTGCCGAACAGAATACTTATTGATTGAATGTAAGACATAATAAATTTTTGTTTGCATCTTTGCTGTTTCAGATCTAACTTTAGATAAGAAAGTAACAATATTTTCTAACTGCAATTTGCTCTGTAACAAATGTAACCGATACAAAGGTTTGTTATCAATATGCATTCTATTTGGCAGTTATGTTAAAGTGCCAATAATTTAATTTTTTAAAAATCTTATATAGGATTACGTCACTTTTAAGTAGCTAAAATTTTAAAAATGTTTATTTATTGTTACCATAGTCAGGCCAACCGTCTTCAGCCAGGCGGTACGGGGTCGTTTCTGGGACAGATTCCTCTTGATTTTCGCATGCCCGGCAGATTGTAGGAGTATGAAGTTTAAATAAGTAGCAGAGCTTAATGTTCTTCGGCAAAGATGTTATTATACTTTGGAGTAATGTCCCGGACAGACAATAATGCGGAGAGAACGAACTGTTGCCTGTTTGAAGGCTTATCCTGAAGTGACTTTGGAAAACGACTGAAGATGATACTGGCATGTTCATATCGCAAATCTAACTTTGGTCCTCACGAATGTGGGACCACCTAACGACATTCTTTGGAGCACAGAATACAACAGAGGAGATGGAGAATTTTGATGAGTGAGCGTTATTTTTTAGAAACGTGTTTTTAGAATAATTGCTAGGAGAAAATGTTGGACAGCAGTTACAACATTACTATCTGAATAATACAATTGAGACAATTTAATAATCATTCTTTGTTTTACATGCTTGCAAAATGTACTGATTCATTCCTTTGACAAAATGGTAAGTTTAAAGTAAAATTAGAAGGTCTTGCTAATATTTAAAGCTATATCTAATACATAAAATTCTCGTGTCACTCTACACTCCTCCGAAACGGCTTATCCGATTTCAATGAAATTTTGTATATGCATTCGGTAGGTCTACGAAAAGGTTTTTATTTATTTTTATACTCCTACTAGCAGTCCCCCCGCGGCTTTGCTCGCGAGTATTATTCGTAACTAATAATATTTACTTTAATTGAAAAACCTTTTTTTACATAAGATTGTTACTTCAGTCATCAAGTGTTAGAATGTCCAATTGGCTAGTTGAATTAATTCTGCAGCAGGATAAGTAGCTATAGCTGTCCACGCGAAAAGCAATATTAAGTTTGTCCCTGCCACTAACAGCGACTTCGCCTGGGCCTTATGTATAGCCCTGCCTATTTGACGTTGTGGGGTAGTTACAGACACCTAAGGTAAGAGGTTAATCGAATGAAAAACATCTGTTTACCCTGTGCACAACCATTGGTGACGGTGCCCTCAATTATATATTTTCAAAATATTCACTTTAACTTTATTGACATTACAAAGTTTCAAAGGGTAAAGTTTTCGCGGAAACGTATTTGGTGCCCCAAACCTGAGATTAGAGAGATGATATATCGTCGGTTTACTGCCAAAAGTGACAAAGTCAAAATGAGATAAAATTATAAAAATGCTAGGAATTTGTATATGTTTTTTTCACGAACAATTGCCCAAGTTTAAAGTCTATTCGTCGTTTCGTACTGTTGTGTCACAGTATAGTAACATACCACATTTTTGTTAATGTCTACAATTTAATACTGTTTTTAAACGAAATAGCATTTATGACTTATCACTTCTTGCAGTATACCGACGATATGTCAACTGATATTGTAGAGGAACCTAAATGTAAAGCGAACTGCAATTTTACCCCTTTTAAAGACTACGTGTAAATTGCACTAATTCTATCTGCCTTGTAGTTTTTGTGTGTCAGAATTGAACGTTTGCACGCAGCTTTTTATCGGAATTCGAGCCCAGAACCTCCCGGAATTTAGACCTGAGTGACAAACAACTGCGTCACGTAACGTCGAAATAATTCATGAAAATAAAATTTATTGAAAAAAAAAATATATATCTGTGTCCTGGGCTCATAGAGGTTTTACAACACTACGTCTCGATAGGTTAATGTAGTGAAACTTCTGTATAAGTTGTTTCTCGTCGCTCGTTCCTGCTTTTCGGATCGTCTGCCTTGATTATTGACCAACTAAGTTTAATTATTAATAATCACTCTTCTTATAAAGAAAAAAAATACATACATATTTTTTAAAATATTTACGTAAGCATCACTCTGACGCGAACAACACCTCAATATCGCTACTGGTTAGATAGATATCGTGGGTTGATGGAAAACAAATTTTGTGTTTTTTCACCCTTCCGGGTGTCGATTTTCGAAATATTTGAAATTTACGTCTTAGACATTTGTATAAGTATCCAACTGAAGTGTAAATCACATCGCTAGCCCGTTCAGTCGAATCAAAATCGATCATCCACTAAAAAAAAACACATATCACCCCTACACAGTATTAAGAAATCGAATTTCGAAAAATCTGAAAACTGTTTTGCGATAATTTCTGTAATCATCATCCTTAAGCAAAAATTAATTTCATGTCTCGACGGGTTCGATAGATATCGAGGATTTATCTAAAACACGTTCAAGGTCTTTTCCCCACTTAAGAGAGTAAATTTCGAAAAACCCTTGAATCACGTTTTAGAATACTTTATTGGTATCTCGTGGACGTAAAAAACACAACATTAGCCCGCTGGGTTCAAGATATATCGACGATTAAATGAAAACGCTTTTCACCACTTTTCACCACTTTTTACGTCCTTAGGTGGCGAATTTCGAAAACTCCTGAAATTACTTTTTAGGTATTTGAGTAAGCATCAATCCTAAACAAAAATCACGTCTCTATATAAATATACTATGGGATCGATATATATCGAATGTGAGTCGAAAACTCATATTACCCTATTTTTAACCAGTTTAGGGCCAAATTCGGAAAATATATTTTAAATGGTACTTGGGATATTTACAAAAGCAACAATTTAAAGCAAAGAGTACTTCGATATCTCGATTGATTCGATAGCTATGGAAGGATAATCGAAAACACGTTTCACGTTTTTTCACCCCTTTAAATAAAGAATTTCGAAACGATTTTTGAGTCCTGCCATAGACATTTGTAAAAGTAACCAATTAAAGTTAAAATCACGACGATAGCCAATTGTGTTTCAAAGATAAAGACGATAAATTAAAAACACATTTTGCCCCTTTTTACTGCCTGGGGGTCGAATTAAAAAAAAAAAACCTAAAACTACTTTTTGGGTATTTACGTAAGCAATATTTTGAAGTGAATATCAACTCTCTATCCCGAAGGGTTCGATAGATATCGATAGTTAATTGGAAACACATTTAAGGTCTTTTCAGCTGCTTAAAAGTTGAACTTCGAAAAATCCGTAAATTGGCTAATATGCATTTTTACGAGTTTCCTATTAAAGTAAAAATCACCATGATTGGCCGTCGGGTTCGAGCTCTATCGACGTTTCTTCGGAAACACATTTCACACCTTTCCACCCCCTTAGAGGTCGAATTTCGAAAAATCCCTTCTTAGTGCTCGCCTACGCCCTGAAGGGAACCCCCACAAAAAATTTCACGATTCTAGTTCCAGTGGTTTGGGCTGCATTTTGATATGTTAGTCAGTCAGTCAGTCAGTCAGTCAGTCAATCAGTCAGCTTTCATTTATATATATATATATATATATATATATATATATATATATATATATATATATATATATATATATAGAAGTGCTATTGTTTAGTAAATATTTTTAATTAAATAATTTTAGAACCCGGTCGATAACTGAAGTGATAATTGATCAGTTATCCCCACGAGCTGATACCAGTCTATCCCCACCAGGTGTCGCTGCTCTATTATTATTATTTACTTATTTCTTTATTATTAGACCTCTCCAACTTATATACCACATCCTTACACACATATAATAAGTTATTTATGTGACAAAACAACGTTTATCGGGGCAATGTGTATCATATATATTTCCCAAGAATAATGCTGCGTACTGTGGGAACGGTATTTTCTGTTAGTTCAATGAGACGGTGTTATGCATCAACCAGCTATGAGCCAATTATTAGTTGTAAATAAAAATGTATTTAAAGGTTCTCAACTTGGAACAATTCTTACAAGAAGTAGGCCTATTTTAGTCTTGTAAAATAAATATTTGAAACACGCTACAGAGCCAAAATACTTTTTAAGACAGTTTTAAAACTGAAAACGTTTTCACCTGTATTACTTAACAATATCGATTGGCGCATACATTACGTATGCCACACCTTGCGTTACCTCAATGGTCGAGAGGTCGAGAGTTCAAGGCCACGAGTCCTAATTTATGCTATTTTAGCAAGTTTTATTTATTTTTTAATACTGAAAAGGAGCAGATATTTCAAAACCTTTACACAGAAATGCCGAAAATTGTTTGAAGATTGAAGCCTATTTTTTTTTTTTCAAAATATAAGTTTATATTTTTACTGATTATTGACTACAAGAAAATTAAATTAAGTCGATAACTAGCCAAATTTGTATAAACTTATGTTATGAAACGATTTTGTGTAGTCTGTTTTCCTTTGGATTACAAAAATATTAAACTCTAAAAATCAGCATGAACAGGAACCCGTTGCGTTAAGAAGTAAGTTTCACAAAAGCTGATGTCTGTGTCTGGTCCTGGGTAGGAGAGAGAGAAGGACATACCTGTAGTCCAATAGGCCTGACAGCAAAAGGCCAGCTGCTACAACCAGGACAGTCTTCATGCTTGCAGGTTGATGATGCTCGATACTAGACAAGTACCAGGACAATGGCTCGGTGCTACTTATACCACTCAGCATACCCGCGATGCGTTTGTACAGGTGCATGAAGACTCCTTCACGCCTCAGTTGACATCATTCGTCTCTCCACGTCAGAAAATTGACCTTATGCCGTGGCACAGCTGCTGGTACACTTCTGTAAAGTTCGCAAGACTAATACTTGTTATTGTCTAAGCAAATGGAAGCAAAATGTCATGATGGCAAATTAGATATTTTTAACCCGTCGTTTTAACAGGATGTGTCACTTCGAATGTAGCATAGACTCATCACATCATATCTGCATCTTTACAGAATCAGATAATATTTTATTATTCTTTCATGTTGTGATTATACATTTTTAATTCGTTGTTACACGTGTATTCTGTATTGAAGGTATAATAGATTAGCTTCTACTACAGAGTAATTAAAAACGTTTCCATTCATTCATGAAAAAGTCATATTATGGAAAGCAAAGTATAACCGACATGGTTTTACAATCGAAACTGATTTTATTGAGAGAGTAAGTTTCAGCTTTTAGTCTTAAGGGCATGGGCACGAGTTTCTTCGCATTTAAGGACAATTATTTTTTTTTAAACATAAATGTATGCTGATATCGTAAAATCACTTCGTAACTTTGTTATGGGTGATTTAAACTGCATACTCTAATTTTGTTGAGTCAGAAGACTGTAAAATAGTTGCTAATTAGTTAATTAACAAAATTTCCTTTTAATTGATAAATTAGCTCTACTCAACATACAGTTTGTCTCGAATAATTACACTGCACAGTAAAACCAATTTTCAAAAAAGTTACGAAGCTATTTTACGATATCGACTCTCGTATGCATTTAAATAATAATTCTCTCGAAAGCCGAGAAACTCTGGCCCAAGCCATTAAGGGCTTTCACATGTTTCACATGTTGGCCAAAGTACATAAATAGAAAAAATGGCCGATTATTGTGATATTTGGTAAATTATATCTTGAAATGTATTTATAACATAGCAGTTTATGACACGGCGGATTAAGAGAACCATACAAATATAGTGTCATTGACTAAAATATGAGATTATATCATATTGCTGAATTTCTGTTCATGCTTCACTGTTAGAGTGAACGTCGTCAGTTTTGTAGTAAGTTTGCAAGAAAGTTTTTTATGGTTTACAAATTTTGAGGTAAGTGGTGTTCAGTGTATGCAGTGTGAAATGAAACAGAATTTTACGCCAATTTATCTTTCACTGTGATGGCTCATTCTTTCCATCAACTCTTTACAGTTTTATGATAAATAATTTGCCTATAGAATGCTTGTAAGTGTAAGAATATTATAAATGTGTATAATCCTGCACTTACAGCTGATAATTACTAAATCACGAAGACACATGCAACTATGCAGGTGGTCATGAAGGCACATTTCTCGTGAAAGTAATAACTTACTGCTGCTAAGAATCAAGGGTGTGTTGCACAAAGTGTTTTATTGGTGCGAGTGCATTACACACAAGACAAATTCAAGACTGGCAGCTTCTAACCTTGGAGGAAAGATTCAGGTAAGTTGGCCAAGCATAGTAAAGTGAGGACTCATGATTAATAAAAATAATAGTATTCACTCACTTCTCAGTATGTCTGTTAGATTTTTATTTTAATACTAGCAGCATGCCCGCGGCATTGCTGACGAGTATTACTCAGATCAGGTAATGTTTGCATTAATTGAAATACCTTTTTGTACACAGACATGTACTTCAGTCATCAAGAGTTAAATAGACAAATCTGATAGTTGAATTAACTCTGCAGAAGTTTAAGTAGTAATATCTGTTCATGCGAAAAGCAGTCTTTAAGTTTGTCGCTACCACTACCAGCGACTTCGCCTGGGCGTTATTTATAGTCAGCAAAGTTTGACGTTGTGGGATAATTACATACTCTTTAATGGAAGAGGCTAATCGAATTTAATACGTAGTTTACGGTTAACCATTGATGATGCTGCCCTTAATAAGACATGTGGTTTTAAAAACCTTCATTTGAAGTTAACTGGCATTAGGGAGTTTTGGCAGGACTATATTTCGCTGATATGTAAACGTATTTGGTGCCCCAACCTTGTGGGCTGTCGAGGAACTTCAGTAGACAGTGAACTGCATAATCCATTTTCACCACTTTTGAACGTAATCATCCATGTTGCACTAATTTCATCATCCTCGCAGTTTTTGTGTGTTAGACTTGCACATTTGCACAGCCTTTAAATAATTATTGAGCACAGAACCTCCCGAACAATAAATTGGAGCTACAAACAATGCGCCACATAATATCGAAATTATTAGTGAAAACTAACTTAAAATAAAATATTAATTTCCTGAGCTAATAGAGAATGTACAACACGTCTCGATAAAATAGTAGAAAATACGTTTCAATATTTTAAACCCCTTTTCACCTTCTTAGGTGAGGAATTTAGAAAATTAGAGAAATTACTTTTCAGGTATTTTAATAAGCATCAATCCAAAAATCACGTCACCGTATAATATATCAATGTTGTCCATATATATTTAATGTTAATCGAAAACAATATTTTTTTTTTTTTTTTTTGGTACGCGTCGTTTGTGCTGAAGTGTAGGGCAAACGCCTTTAGGCCAAACGTCTTTAGGGCAAACGTCTTTAGGGTAAACGATGCGCTCTCTTTCTTTCTTTTTTTTTTTTACCTCTTCGGGGTCCATATTAAGCTAATATAATATTTGAATGGTATATTTACATAAGCATCAATCTAAAGCAAAGAGCACTGCGATATATGCTTATTCGTTCGACTGATAGAGGTGAATAATCGAAACCACATGTATTTTTACCTCCTTAATCATTAAATTTCGAAACGCCTTGGAGTCCTGTCATAGAATAAAGAAGTTAACAAGAGCGACAAAGATGCTCATTTTCATTGTTGCTATCGTACCAGCTCTCGAGGCGTATACGAATGTAAACGCAGTCATGTGGATTCGAGTAATACCTTATTTAAACACTTGTAACGCTTGAGACATTGTAAATAGTTCATAATTTAATTAAATATTTAGAAATGCTAAACGTGACGGTTTACGGCTCAACATTTGAGAATAACTGCTATAATTCTATCATAAGCGACGTAAACAAATTTTTAACCATTGTTAAGGCAGTACTACAATTTAGTTGTCCCATGCTGTGTCCATTGGACACTGCGTGCCGATTGGCAAAATTGATCACGTGACATTGTCCTTCTTTTCATTTGCTGTCTGTTTGTCCCATGTATCGTCTTGTCCTATTCATAGGACCAATATTTATAAATTTGTTCCTTTGTCCTATCCCTTCGTCAAGTTAAAGAAGAAGAATTTTCTGAAAATTAAACGCCGCCAAATTTAGCTCGTAGACATAAACATTCGTATTCATTATGTCAGCAGAGAACGTGGAACGTAACGATACAATTTTTCAAACAATGAAATAATATTTATACGGAAAAAAAGTGCGAATAAGTTTCACAAACGTGACTAATTCAGGAATTATTTACACGGCTATTAAAAAAATTGCGATTCCGTTTTTATAAATATATGTATTAATTTATATTGTCAATCTCCTAATCCATGTAATTGATATATAATAAAATAAAAGAAGATCGAAAATACGGAAACTCCTTGAGAATTAACTGCACTTTTGTGTCGCTTTACTGAGTCTACAGGATAGATGATCTGTTGTGGCATCACATTTCTGCGTGATGAGAGACGATGGGACAAGAGGATACGAAGAACCGCCAGTCGTGCTGGCGTATAACAAAGCCACGTTGGATTTTAGACAACGGTTTAAAACCGCTAATATTTCAAGAAATACCGTAATTCTCTTGCATCTCAACTTTATATTTAGCAATGTTAAATGCGATGTTACTTACGTGTATATTCCCTCATAGAGTGTAAAACAGGGCCTACAAAACTACAGTGTAACAAAACATCAATATGCTCCAACATCATGAAAAGAAAATGAGCTCGAGTAAAACCACGTTTTGACGCTTGTGCTATTGCTTACTTATTCTAGGGTCTTGTCATAGACGTTTTTATACGTAACCAAGTGAAGTAAAAAATCTCGACGGTACCTAATTGTGTTTCAGTGATATAGACGATTAATAAAACATAACATTTTCCCCCCTTTTACTTCTTGGGGGTAGAATTTCAAAAATCCTAAAAAAGCTTTTTGGATATTTACGTAAGCAACAACAACTTTCAATATCGAAGAATTTGAAATCTGATAATAAATCGGAAATCCATTCAAGGTATTTTCACCTCCTTAAATTTTGAATTTCGAAGAATTCTGAAATTGGCTAATATGCAATTTTATGTGTGTTCCAATAAAGTAAAAATCATTATGAAAGGGTTCGAGCAATATCGACGTTTCTTCGGAAATACATTTCACCTTTATCATCCCCTTAGAGGTTAATTTTCGCAAAAATCCCTTCTCGCCTACGACCTGAGGGTTAACTGTAAGATTTTATTTTTGATTGCACTGAGCTGACTGTTTTATATTAGATAGGCTATATATTTACTAATCAGTTTATGATACACATATTAACTCTACAGTATATCATCTTGCAAATAATAAAGTAAGATGGAAATCTCAATTCTTTAATTGTTGTTGACACATTCCAATTATCTAAACGTATGACAATACATCGGAACTAGAAATTTCAAAATTTTTGTACGTGTACAGAAGTTAAATTAAGAATAATTGATTTTTGCAGCTATTCATATTTTTAAAATACCGTTGTTTCCCCGTATGTTCATTAAATGATTGCACTTTAAAAATTTTAATAAATTATTTCAAATTACCGAAAGATTTCCACGGCTAAGTAGAAAATATTATTTTATACCGTGTTTTATTTGACAAAACTATATTTTAGAATAAACGGCTAAAACAGCAAGAGCCTGCAGATAGGTTGATATGCTGATGCTCATAATATTTATCGGGGAAATGATTGGATCTTATATCATATAGCAACATATTGATTGGCACTGAACATATAATATTTTATAATATGAAAATCCATTCCATCTAATTCGGCAATTAGCTCATTTAGATATCCCACTCTCCACTCTTCACGGCAGTAAATTCTCTTGATGGAACATGGTTGTATCTGAACTTTGCTCTATGACAGTTTACAATGCCTGGCGACTAACTCACTCCAATGAACGATCTCAATAGCGAACTTAAACATAAAACACGTGTGTCGAGCACGTCACAGCAGTCTTCTGTTAACCTAGTCCAGACGTTATTAGCCAAACAATACGCATCTTTGCAAGTGTTCCACGACTTGAAATGTCAAATGTAATGAGCCGTTAACACGTGTGTTCTATTCTTGCAATTTGTGTTTAAAAATTAAAAAAAGGAGAACATTCCTCAAATACTTCCCGTACAGTTTGCAAAACATTGGAATATATTACATTTTAACGTTTCTTTTAACGTGAAATTTCTAGATTATTTTTCTGATAGATAAAGACAGGAGTTTTACAGATACATATGATTAAATATGACTGATTATCGCGGGAAAACTTTGGCTGTTTGCTGGATTTCAACACACATTCAGCTTACCAGAAGATTACTGGTTTTCGCTTGTACGCAAAGCTACTGCTCTATTTTCGCTAATTCCGCTTTCAAGGGTATGTTGGCACGAAACATTTTCGCGATATACCATCGTCTCTAAATATGATTCATACATAATTTAGTTAGTGAAAATTGTCTGAACGTAAACTTACCGAAGTATGATAGTTAATCATTACGTTTATGAACATGGCATTCTTTCAACGTAAACTTTCGGATGTATGACTATTAATCTTTACATCTATTAACTGCCTATACCTGAAAAAAAACATAAAATATATAAGTAGTGGTTTAAACTATGCAACAATTTAGAACATTTATGTCAACACTAAGTGAGACAAGAAAATGTTACCCGGTTTCCGCATCATTTTCACTACGAATACATAAATTATACGATAATTTAGAAATGTATAAAAGCATATTAAAACAAACAAATGTGATTTAGGAACATGAAATAAAAATATTACATTTCTAAGTCAAAAATATAGCGTTTTATAAACGTAATGATACTTTGAATTCAATAAACGGGTAATGTGGTTTTTATTGGCTTTTCACCCTTCATCATTAAAAAGGGATCACAGAACATTTTAACCTTTTTTTTAGAAATAGTTATACTTGTACTAGTTACGATTTGTTTTGTAGACGTACATTGTGCCTGTTTTTTTTTTTTTTTCGTAGTGAAATGTTAATTTTTCATAGGTTTTGTAGAATGGAATGCAAAAGTCCAAATTTGCATAAAAACTGTTTTACGAAAGGAAGGAAATTAGTGACTTGAAGAAACGAAATGAACAGTGTAACGGACTACAGTAGGACGTATTTAAAAAGGGCATTGCTTATTTTTGTATTTAAAAATACTGTAAGTCGCAAGAACCCCGAACTACTGAACCTTACGTCACTTGACTGGCGCCTTTTACCACTTTTTTTCACTTTGGTATTTTTAATGAAACAAGCCTATACACACATTAAATACTCACATTGGAGTAGTCACTTACGCTATATACGTCCATGACACATATCTAAGCGAAACAATAAATGAAATCGTATGTAAACACGTCGTGAGATGGGTGGTAAAATCCTAGAACCCAAACAAATATACACCATAGTGTCTTTCCAATATGTTACGCTGTAGGAAGTCCCATCGCTCTATATTAAGTATTTGGATATAGTCAGTAAGTGTCATGGGGGAGTCCTGGACTGCTGTGATAAGAATGGTGTGTGCGAGGAACCAAACTGCCGCCCGTTGTCTATTCCTTGGGAAGAGCTTAAATCGAAGATCTACGATGTCTTTGTCGGTAAGGTCTATTACAGGAAGACACATAAATTTTGCGAGTCTTGTTTTAGTCCATCTCCATATGTGTTGTGTTGCAGAACAGGAAGTTACCCTATGTAGTGCCGTATCTATGCGTCCACACCACGGTTAGTCAGCAGTTCGGGTGAGCCCTATCTTCTTTCTTTTGTACGCTGTTTGTGTAATATCACTATGATACATAAAAAGCGTAGTCCGTAAGCACGATGGTGTGTTCGTATCAGACAGTCCTACGCAGAATTGTACGAAATTGACCGTAAAACGAAAAACACGCATCGGGACATGCCTGCACTCCTCTTTATAGAGCATCATCCGTCATGTATAAAGTCTTCGTTCCCGCTGGCATCGTCGTTATGAATTCCAATGTTTTCGCACGTGACTTCCGGTACTGTGAAATAAGGCTATGAAGGTGGTCGTATATATGACGGTGAATGTTCTTTGAAGTCTCATCACCGTGTAGAAAGTGCCAATATCATTCGCCGCCCCAATCCATCAGCACTCGTTGGGAGATGCAGTTGTGTCCGCGCCACTTTCAAAAATTGAGATTTCCAGTTGTACCAGCCAGTGTATTTTATAATCTGCGCTAGTTGAGAGGTCGTTAGTGGTAGAAAGTGTGCTGAATACTACAATTGAGATAAGGCGAACACATTGACAGTATGGACATGTTGTATTATATTTAGTTTCCTTCTCGCGAATGTTATCGTTTTCCGCGGTACTTACATACCACTTCTGTACATTTCTCCTGCAGCAGCTCGGATCTCCTTATAAAATGTGATACCTAATATCTTCATGTGTCCAACGTCTCTGAAATAGTGTCGGAGCAGCTGCGGGCCTGTAATAGTGACATTATACAACGGGAAAAAACTCTTCTGATTATTCCCCTCCATGTTAGAGACTGCTTGGTATTGCTCGACGCACTGGGTGACCGCACCGATATGTCCTATTGCGACCGTGGGATGCAGATGACGTCATTGGCGTATACCGTGGAATGTATCAGGCCTCTCACTAAAGGCGATGCTTCCATGTGCTCGTGTAAAAGACGTAGAAAAGGTTCTAAACCAATCGTGAACCAAATCATGGATAAGGGACACCCCTGCCGGACAGATCTCCGAATGGGTAGCGTGAGGTGCCCATTTATCCGTATCCGTGAGGAAATACCTCGCGTCCATTCTATCACCTCGCGTGGAAAGGCGAACGTACGCAGTACTGCCAGAATGAAATCGTGGTGCAGTCTGTCGAATGCTTAGTGAAAGTATAAATTGAGAAATGCACCAGCAGTTTTGTTGATCAGGATGAGTTCTATACATTTTTCTCATGTCCAAATTAGTATACGGTTCCACATAAACCCAGAGCAGTTATAAAGCTAGTCGTGAGCAGTTCGATGCACAAATAGGAGGAGGTATGCTCCTTCCTATCCCGGTGAATAGTAGTGAAAACAATCTCACCTTACAACAGAACCATCTGTAGGTTGAACTACAGAGGTCCACCTTGCTGAGGCGAAGTCTATCCCACCTCTACGAAACCCCTTTGTAGGCGAGTTCTAATATAGCGGACCATACCAGCGACCCAAGGACTCACCCTGCAAGTCTCCTCCCAAGCAGAAGTTCATAAACCACCAACACTCAGAGTCCGACCCGCCATCGGCTCAGCACAAGGCTGGGACTTCACGCCCATCCCCTGAGTACATGCGAAACACAAAACATCTAAGTTTTCACCAGAGTAGGTGTCCACCCTCCAGGACTCCAGAACACCGTCAGATCAACAGTACTCGAGACCCGCACCGCAGGACACAACTGCGAGCCTCAGTGGGGACATGCAGTCTGTTCGTAAATTGCACAGCAGAATGGAGCTTCTGTACCAGCTTCTGGAATCTGGCCTAAGAGAACCCCATCGTGGATCTTTCCCTCGTGCACAAGGAGTGTCACCACTTGCCCGGTCTTCCTTCTCACTCCGTCAGCCATTGTGCAATCAAACAACTATAATAAATTTCGCAAATGCTTCAGCTTTTGGCAGGACAGTTTTTGGCTCGCAGGCGTAGGGTTGACCATTCCTGACCTAGAGTATTGGGTTTTGTTCGCTACAACGTGTTAGAAACCCTTCGAGTTTCTAGTGCGTCATGTATCAACCCTTATCACGAGAAACGAATCATTTCTAAATTATTTTCCTTCGATTCTAACTTTATGCTTAGTCCCTGTGGCTAACAGTACTTCAGTGTGTAAGTTTGCGTACAGAGAAAACTCTTTCTGCCTTTGTTACGTGGGTGTATAAGAAGAGAAAACAATAGTTGGGTGGCCACCCCACCCCCGTCTTTGCAATATGACGTCTTTCAATATGGCCGCCATCGCTTAACTCGCCTTATGCTAAAGTAAGCTTCTTGAGCGAGAACGGTAATATTCGTAGGAAAAGTTTTTAGTCAAAAAATGTTCAGAATAAAATTGTCTACATGTTTCACTCCAACAATTTTTTTATTTCTTAAATATACACACCTTCAGAATTTAATTACAAATTAAATCAATGATTCGTATAACGCAAATAATTTCATTCCTTAAAATCAGTAGAATCAAATTACTCAATAATTAACTTAAAATTGTATGCATAATAATATGTTCACGTAAATATATGTTACAAAAAGTTTAAAGAACGCCCGAACAGTTAATAACTTTTAACAAGACAAAACAATAGTAACATTAGCATACAAATGGGTATTGATCCCTACTACCTTGGAGTCATCAGATTTCTTCTCGATAACTTCTGTTCCAGTCAAAGTATCAAAATTTTTGTCACGACGGGGTGTAGATACAAACTTAATCGATTTTCTGTAGTTGTTGAAACCATTACAAATTCCTTATTTTACAACGGGAAACAGCTGAAAAGTAAATATTGCTTTATTTATGAGAGCGACTACACATGCCACAAAATGAACAGAAGTAATGCCACATGGATTCCAAAAAGTGAATTAAACAATAAACTATGCCTTGTCAGCGTGAAAAAAGTAATCAATGTCTCTATTCCCTTATTTATAAGAAAAACCGTAAAACCGATCTGACAGGGATCAATCCCCCTTAAACGCTTAGTTTTATGAACATGGAAAGGAATATTCAATATCACTTTCACATAAAAATTTTCCAATATTTATCTATCAAGCATATTTGTATTCTATATTGCATTTAAATAGATTCCTGCAATCAATTTCTTCCATTTCGACACTCTTGCATTTGCAAAACAAACAGCGCTGAACTTCAGCACATCTTCACACACGTTTTGATGTAGCTCACTTGATACATGTACATGCCTCAATGTAGTTATCTGGTACTACAGTCATTAACTTTGATGGTAGTAGAGCATTATCGGCCATTTCATAGCCAAACTTAAGTGGATCTAATGTCACAAGTGTTCCATCTGAAAGGCAATGTATCATTAGGTATGTGTGGAAGAAGGTACGAAGAAGATGCCACTGACCTTGTTGGGGAGAGGTTACTGAGAGATATGTTTTTCCAATGAAGGTATTTACCTAACCTAAACTCAAGTGATTTGCAGCACAAACCTTTCTTCAATAATTGCACTAAATACTTTTCGGCAAGTGACATGACTTTCTCGAAATCTGTAGCTAATGGCGACATGCCAAAATCTTTTAAGTATTCCACAAGGTTACAGTTAAGTGCAGCCTCTTTTGCCAAACTTGCTGGTATAGTCAGCACCAGAAAGAGCATGAAGAGCTGGTAATACTTGGCACAGGTCTTGTCCTAGTGATTCAGCTAACAAGTAAATTAAAATGTGTCTTGTTTTATCGGCACAATCAATTCTTAGCCACACTCCATTCACTCCTAAAGTGTAGAAAGTTCTCCAGTGAAACAGAGCCAAGACCAAGATGTCAGTGTCAACATTAACAAACACGATTTTCTTGAGCCCCTTTCTGCTTTTTCTCCATGACCTGTCATCCTTAAATCGGCTTCTTCTATTACAAATCTGTCCTGGTTAGGAATCGGTTCTTCAATAGCATTTTTAGCACCCACGCAGCTGGCATAAATTTCATCTGGGGAACCAGAAAATGCACTTAACACATGCAGCTGACTAACTGGTGCTGATACCACCAACGATTTCGTCTCTCAGTTATACGTTTTTGTAGTAACAACTTGTTTTTTGATGAGGGCCAAAACGTGTTCACTTGAATGGGTAAATTTACCTTAAAAGATATTTGAAAAAAAAAAAAAGACAGTGACATTGCTTTTCTTGCCTTGACAGACATTCAGTGTCTTTAGAACACTCTTGATAGCTATCGAACACATGGTCTTTTCTTAAAGCACCAGCAGAGGGTAATGATGTAAATTTAGAGTAAGCACTGGCAACATCACCATACATTTTCTTTTCCTTTTTCAACCTTTCTCAAACAATTCATGACATCCACAATGAAACAAGTACTTATAACTGGGTGTAATTTGCTCCTTTTAGGCATTCACTCAAAGTAAACTCTAGTTCTAGTATGAGGGCACTTTTTTGCTTTTAACAGGAAGTCCATTCTCATCAAAAAGCATAGAGACTGAAAGAAACGTGCCAGTTCATACACACGCACTTGGGAGATCTGAACTATTCTGTTTGAGGCTGTCTTGAAACATCTAGCCTTTGTCCCTTCTTTTCGGTTTTCTTCCGATATATACTGAGCATCAAAAGTGAGTAACTTTGTGCGATGTATTGTATTTCAGGTACGTGCCGTTTTTCTTCAACATATCTGCGTCTTTCTGTAAGCTTAGTAACATTTCAACACATATTTTGCACACATTCAACAATTTATCTTTGGCCTCTGCAGTCACTGATATCTGTGTTACAATGTTATGTAGAGATGTGTTGCCAGATAACAAAAATTGATTTTCTCTTTTAACTATTAACTGTACTACAGTCACGATCATGTAACAGGTTTGCATTGTCTCATTTTTCTGGAGCTCGTGATGTACATTTAAGTCACATGTTATTAGTACTGATAGAGTTATTTCTCACTGCAAGTTGGTTACTTGCAGTAACTCATGGTACATAAAATTCCATTGAGCAACACATTTTTTCTGCATTGTCATTCCAATTACACAATATAGTCCTTTTTGTGCTCTATTTATTGTTTGCTCTAATGCCATATCTGCACCGACAGCTGGAAAGGAATTATTAAACCTTTTTACTGCATGCTTGCCATTTTGTAATGCTTCGTACACATCAGAATGTGTTGTACATATTTTTATCGTGTCTTTTAAGTAAAGAGAGCTCAACAATTGGTAGTTTACACATTCGAAAACAGCAAACAGTGGCTGAATCTTCTGAACAGTGTCCAAGCGTATATCTCACATACCTTCTATGTTAGCGCGTATTAAATTCCTGAGTAAAGAAACGAATATCCTGAAGTTATCCCAAAACAGAAACTATTACGCTGTTGCCCTTCCTTTGTTAATAAATTCCTGAAAGTTGGATACGATAAGCTCAACCTTAATGTCAGCAAATGTTGCTCTAAACATTCTATAATTTTTTGCAGAAAGGTAATGTTAAAGTTGTTGCAATTTCTGTATTTTTTCAGCGTACATTTCAGCTCAATTTATTTCCAAGAATACCAGTACTTGTATGCGAAACAAGGCTACATCAAGAATAAGCATAGCCCTAACCCTTCTTACATAATTACTTGCGTTCTACACACTTTCAATAACATTAATACCGAAGAAGCCACTTTCGATGAAAACATCAGATGCACCACTCTTCCTTATATATTTTCCCAAACAACCAACATAAACTTTAGCCGAGTGAAAAGATCCCATGAGTAGCATACTATTTTGAAACTGGTTACTACGGCTTATTTGTATTTCTCGTGCAATGACACCTTCATCGCAAGCTACAGCAAGATTCTTCTGTATCAAAGATAGAAAAAAAGTTTATTTAAATTGTAAAGAACGGTGCACACAGTTTCTAGTTTTGTTACGGAATGGGGTAAAATGGGTAAGAACCCTATCTGCTTCTCTTCAAGTTTTTCATGAGTAATTAGTAAGTCAAAGGCACTCCAAGAGGGCGAGAGCTGCTTGATTTGAGGGTTGGTCATCTCTGCTTCACTCATAGTATGTGCAATTCTCAAGAATTCCCAGATAACGTCTTTCTTGCATTGAGCACTGAATTCAGTTTCGTTCATGAAGTACAAATCAGCGTCGTCTTTATAACCACTATGGAGATATGCAGATCTAGGCGCTTTGCTGGCTTAGTATATGGCTGCAAATTCTGGCATGGCAGTGTGTGCTATAACCTCTTTTGTTTATTTATAACACCACTTTCTATAATATAAGATTTTCGTATACAGTCTGTAGGCTTGTCTTGAAAGAGTATACAGACAGTGTCATGAGTACTTCCAAGGCCAGAAAATGTTGCTTCTGTATGGTCAAAATTGTCAAAAGCTCAAATTTTGTACATTACAGGACTGAAATGGCTAGGGAGAAGAACATCTTCACTTTGTGTCAAAGTTAACTGGGCCAGAGCACTGTGATGACGACATAGCTAACACACAGTCCTAACGGGTGTTAGCTTGTAATAAGAGTTTTACTCCTGCATGTCTCGTGAATAGCTTGCACATTTATAATAGGTATGGTTTTTTTTTTTCGGCGATGCAACGAGTGATACATTATTTATAGCAATTATTGCGCTTTCATTGCCCAAGTAATGGAAATAGTTCCTTCTTTGCTTTCATCGTTTTGAGCACAATTTAATTCACTGGGATCATAATTAAATAGAGAACAAAAGAAGAGAGATTAGACATTAGACATTTTCCGTCGTTAGCCGTTACGCACGGAAATATACTACTTGGCTGAAAATAGAACTTTAGAAAGCTTCATTTTAGTGCTTACTTTATTCCGAACCGCCTATACAAGCTCGCCCCAGGATGGCAACCAAATTTCTACTGATGTGTACAGTTGTGTTGATAAACTGCTGTTTCGGGAATTCATGTATGTCCATCTCCTGTCGCAGGGACATCACATGTACAATTAAGGCAGGCAACTGGCTCACGACTTTGGTGAAGGACATCCTGGTGTGATGAACCACGCTATGGCCGAAATGGCCTTCAACTTCTGAGCTGGGTTCGAGCTGAACACGGGCAGCCACTGACCGTCCTGCACTCTGGCATCTGTCATGATGTATCGTTATACATTATTTTAGGAAATAAGATACCTGCAAACAATACTTTATTATTTGTGTGGTTTCATGTTTGTGTTTATTCCAACACCTGTTTGTTGCGTATGACAGAGGGAAAAGATTCATCCTACCTATTGGAAAAAAATGCTCAGCTTCCTTGCAACCGAACTTCGAAGAACATAAAAGAAACAAAAATATTTTTTATTTTCTGTTGTCGCTAAAATATTACCAAGCAACAATTTGAATACAAGACATCAGTATATGATATTTTTTTAACTTTGTGTTAGCTGTCCAGAATATAATAAAATTGAGAGGAATTATGAAATTATTCTTCTATGAAATGTCTGGAACTAGTTCGGAAGACCACTTGGATTTAATTCAATTATATTTACCTTACTGTTAATGAATCTTAAGTCTACCATATCTTACTAAAGTTTACTTATATTTTATACATACTTCTACTTGTCTATGTAGACTTTTTTTGTGCCCCAGCCTGGTTCAATTTAAAATTAACGATTGAAGGTTTCACGAATCTTATGTTCTCAATGAAAGTAAAGATTGGTAAACGGGTGAAGGTCATAAAGCTATTTCACAAAAGTAAATGTGTAGTTAAATGGTACTCCAAAATGGAACAAAGTTATCCCAAATGGCTGTACATCTACCCATGCTTACTCTACTACTTGTTTATGTTTAATATTACTGTTTACTGCTTCATATTACTGTTATGTGCTAACTTATTTTGTCACTTATTTCTTACTTTGTTAAGCCATTACTTACTGCTTTCAAGAGGAACCAAGAAATATGTTAGCTTTGGTTTAAAATATAAAGGTTACAACACTCTCCAAGCGAATGCCTATAGTCTGTATGTGAGTTGCTCAAAATATCTAGTGTACAGACTATCTAGCTTACTTTTAAAAGTTAATTTAATTACAACTTTAAACATGTATGTAATTGTATGTATATGTATATAACCTTTCAAAAAGGATTTCCTGTAATTTAGATATTTCTGCTTACTTCAAATATCCCTGTTGTGTTTAAAATCATGGTTAACGTGACTTGGGAAAGCGGGGGGTCAGTTAGAAGTAGACTATGTGAGGGAAGGATGCAGAGAAAACCCTTTAGGCGCCAGTTTCGCTAATGTGAGGAGCTCGGCGAAACTCTAGCAGTCTCTCTTTTACCTCAGAGCGTGGTCGACGGCCATGTGGCTACCTCCTACAGCGTCGCTGTTGTGTAGCAAGTGATTGGCAATTTGTTGCGCCCTTGTTATGGCCAGGGCGTCGCCAAGATCACACTGTCAGCACTGTACATGAAGCGGCCGTAGCATGTAAACATGAAAGTATATACACATATATGTTTCTACTACCGTTTTAATACTTAACTATTATACAGAATACAAGTCACGACACGAACGAACAACAGATGGCAGGACTGACGACAAAATTGCGGGACGTGCTCTAGTAATGCAGCATTGCCCGCCAAAACTTACATACAGAAATAGATACGAACTAAATTGATATGCACACAATACACTCTCATTAAGCAAAATAAGTACAAATAATTGACACCAGTAGAAAACTAAAAACTAAAACAGATGCTGCTACAAGTGTAATGTTGGCACTACTGCAGAACACATGCCTCATGCTTTTCACACTCAAAGGGTTTCCTGGGAAATACATTAATTAAAGCAGGTTTGTTAGTTAATTAATATAATCCCTATCTGCCACACCCAATGCCTGAATCAGTGGAGTGTTACTCACTACAGGTTTGCAAGGCATAGTCCTTGGAGTAGCCTCGTCGGGTCGCGAGTGCAGGACCATCGCTCGGGAGGACAGCAGAGCAAACTGTCTTAAATAGGAACGTGAACGGTGGTTCACCTCACACGCCCCCTCCATTAGAGACAGTTTGCCTGTTGCATGCTCACTACTGTCCCACTGTATTAGATGCAGCAGCAGGAGGGATGGGAGCACACTGATCTCATCGAGGTCTGAGATGGTATTGGTGGCGAGTTTTGTTGGCGACGGATAACACAGGTTGGCATCTCTGTAGTGTTGCTGCATAGACTGCTGTACCAGTAGCACGCAGATTACGGTGTAGTCGCTTGGAGCGACTGAGCGATCAGGTGTCACTACCGGTGCTGGACTCATCGCTGCTGCTATCGGTGTTCGGTGTGGCACGCTGTCGCCATAGTCCTCGCGCCAGCGAGGGTTCAACGTCTGCTGCTATATTCTGCACGATGATATCCACTGGTGAATTGCATCCCGGGGGAGTCGTGGCTTCGGCCCGAGCAGAAGTGCCCTGCGGTTTGTTTAAAACCGGAGGTGGCTTTGCGTGCTGTCGGTTGCAGCTCCTATGGAGGGCGTCGCTACGCACGGTGTCTCGTCCTCAAGCCCGGCATCACTGGTTGACTCAGCGCTGTCAGTTGCATCTTCATTCAGGTCAACTGCGATGCAATGTATGTTAGCTGGATTGGAAACTCCTTCCATCGTCGACTCGCCTGCCACGTACCCTTGGGGTGTCGGGACGCCGGATGACATAGGTATAGACGAGTGGTTAAGGGGTTCACCGTTTGCAGACACTTGCGCAGATTCGTTCACGTCGCTAGTTGAGTTATCTGTAGTAAGTATGGTGTCGGCTGTCGGTACGGTGCTAGTGACATCCGGCATCGCGATGTCGGCGGCCATGTTAGCGAGGCACATTCTGTCTGCTGTCTCGGTGCACTGGTATTCGCCGGCGGCGATTTATCTGCACCCAGTATCTGGTAGCACCCTGTGGGTGTACAATGTGGTGCTGACCACTCCACCGGGGCGCGGACCCAGCACAAAAGTTTTTAGCTTTTGTTGATTGTGGCTGTTCGGGGACGAAGACTAGTTGTCCGGCCTTGAGCCGACGTGGAGGACAAGTGGTTGTGGGCACCCACTGTTGAATGTAGCGGGACTGTTGACCACATACTTCCCCTAGCATGTGTTGTCGCCTTTCGCCCCAAGGGGCAAGGTTCTCAGTGGCGTTCGCTCTCTCTCTTTATGGACAGGCAAACTCGCCCGGCAGGGTAAGGTCACGACCCCGCAGGATTTCGGCCCGGGTTCGACCAGTAGCTTAATTTACTTAGTGGCACAAGGTGAAGAGTATGGCAGGCAATTGTTCTGCCCATAATGCATGAGTTTTACCCACACAAAATCGGAGTTGCATCTTGATGTCCTGGTCTCGATGCTCCATTGGGTTAGCACGTGGATGGTACTACACTGTAGTGTGGTGTACAAACCCCCACTTCGTACATAGTTCTCTCCACGCACGGCCTGTGAATTGTGTGCCACTATCCGAAAGGGGCATGCGGGAGTAGCCCCATTGGGGAAAAAACTCTGTCTCAAGCACTCTCGCTATGCTCTTCGCGCGCACATTTGGGACAAGGAATGCCTCTGTCCTGCGTGAAAATAAGTCTGTCATCACAAGCACAAATCGCTTCCCAGATATAGTGTGGGGATATGATCCCATCAGGTCCAGTGTGACAGTGTCGAAGGGCTCAGTAGGCTGTAGAGGCTGTTGTTTTTGTATTCCACCTGAGCGATGGCCTTTAAAGCAGTTGCATGCATGGCAACTGCGCACAAATCTGCGAGTTTCACGAGCGATGCCTGGCCAATGAAAGTATTGATGTATGTTGTGGCAGGTCTGAGTAGCGTCGGGGTGGCCGGCGAAGTCACTGGCATGCGAGGAAGTTAATACACAATTTCGCATTGTGCTGGGTACGAACACAGCCCATTTGGCTTCTGGTATGCATCCCGGGGATTCTAACCAGTTATCAATAACATGCCAGCCTACTACAGTACCTGTGGCACACTCAGTGATTCTGCACTGGGATTCTTGGCACAGCTGTTGTGCATGTGGCACGCATTGATAAACTCTCCCCGTGTGGTGTTTTCAGTTCCGGCGATAATGACGTTGCAGGTGGCTGTAGTATCATTCATGCGAGCCTCTGTGCACGTCGGCGGCAGGAGCTCGTTCCATTCATCCTCGTCATGTGCCATTGTTGCACCCGGGGTGCGAGACAGTTCGTCTGCCAGCTGGTTATCTGTACTGGGAACATGCTGCACCTCAAAGTCGTAAGCCTGTAGATGTAATGCTCAGCGGGCTAGAGTGCTACGAACTTCATGTATTGAGTGTAGCCAGACAAGACACCGGTTATCTGTCCTGAGTATGAAGCACTGGTACTTTAAGAATGGTCAGTACCTTTTGACAGCCCATACTACTGCTAAACACTCCCTCTCATTAACGTCATACCTGCGCTCTGTCGGGCCGAACTTTGCACTACTGAAGTCTATTATTTTGTGTTGTCCATCGTTACCAAGTTGAAAGAGGACAGCCTCTAATCCTTTCTCGCTCACATCGGTTTGCGAATACATATGCTGGCTTGGGTTGTATCGTGCCAATGCTGGGCATTGTCGGAAGCGGTTCTTCATTTCTCAAAACAATTTTCGTGTTCCAGTGTCCACACAAACCCTCGAGTGGGAGAGAGAAGGTCCGTAAGAGGTGCTATGATTTCTGCAAAATTCCTTATGTACTCTTGTATCCAATTCACTAAGCTAAAAAACTTGAATAATAGTTTTCGTGTGCGTTATTAGTTTAAGCTGTTCGTCAGTTGGTCGGTGACCATCCTCGTTTACCATGTAACCTAGAAACTTAATTTCAGTTTTACAATATTACATTTGTTGTTTGCACATGACAGCTTATTAATTGCCAGTCGTTCCAGCACCAATGAGAGGTGGTATACGTGGTCCTCCCATGTCTCTGACCAGACGATCACATCGTCAAGGAAAGCTAGCATGAAATCGCCTATGTATCCATCAAATACGTGGACCATCATCGCTTGAAATGTAGAAGGCGCGCATTTAAACCCAAATGGCAAGGCACAAAACTGAAAACGGCGGCTATCAGGAGTCGAGAAAGTGGTCTTGTGCCGGTCTTCAGGCGACACTGGAACCTGCCAGTAGCCCGACCTCAAGTCTAGAGATATCATAATTTTGGCATGGCCGAGTGCACACAAGGAATCGCGTATGTTTATGTGCGGTGGTGCTGCACTGGATGTTATCTGGTTAATATACCTAAAATCGACACAGAATCTCTACGACCCATCCTTCTTAGGTACTAGGGTAATCGCAGAGTTATAATTACTGTCAGTGGGGTCAATAATGCCTTCGGCCAACATCTCTTGAACCTGTTCCTTAATAATCCTACACTAGTGAGGTAGGTAGAACCGTGATGGTACATACACTGACTGGTCATGTTCTAGAGAGATAGAGTGCATTGCTACGTTAGTGCGCCGCTTTGGGTCGGCTGCGGCGAATATGTCACGACATTCGCTCAGTAAGCGCTGTACAGCATCCAGAAATTCCGGTGGAACATCATGGTCTAAGTCGTCGAACTTTATGTTCGGAGTTTGAGACTCGGGACGCAGGTCAAGGTTGTATACAGTATGCCTCTCGCTCTTACCTAAATGAATACGTAACGCTGCTGGTTCAACTACAGTGTTTTGCTCATTGAGCCAGGGTACACCCAGGATAGCATCTTCGCGCAAGCCTGCAGACACTAAAGCTGTTGCTGTGGTCTCAATATCACCTATCCTGACCGTAAGGACTGCTTCCCACATGGTCTCACCTGAGTGCTGAATAGTGGCTAATCGTACGATACCAGTAGATAGTGACAATTGACTTACATCTATGTAACACATGCATACAAAATTATGAGAAGCAGCGGTATCGACGAGAACTCAGCATGGCTTGTCATTGATAAGAACTGGAATTCTAATCATTCTACTTGTATTGTTAAAAATTTGGTTCAGGATAATCTGTTGAATAGTTTGTCCATGCTGATTTTGACCTACCCTGGGGCAGATGACGCCAGGTCGCTGTACCCCGACCTTCCGTTTCCTGGAAGTCGGTTGCTGCCAAATCTAGGGGTAACGCCCTCGATGTAGTTTCTGCATTCACGCCTCCAGTAGTGTCCTCCTTTACAGAGGTCACATGGTGTTGGTGGCAGTTGACGTGGTGGGCGACCAGGATAGCGACCTGTACTTGAGCCACTCTGGCTCGAAGCAAGCGGCAGATTGTCAGCTGGGTAGTGATTGTCACGCGCTGGGGGGTAAGAGGGGTTGCACTCATTTTCACTCTCACCTTTTACGTGGTCGGCATTGTCAAAGAGTCTCTCGTCACGGACACGGCACTGTTTTTGATTCCTGGAGCGGTACAGTTGTCCACAGTTTAGGTCCAGAATAATTATTGATCTCATGAAGTCATCAACAGAACTATGAATCAAAGGAGCCAGGGCCGCACGGGAATGTTGTCTCGCAGTAGATGCCACAATTTCTAACACTTTCCTTTTTGAAAGGTTTCATTCAAATTTTTGCACTGCATTTATTTTAAGTGTGGTGAATGCTGTGTATCACCAGATGACTGTTCCTCAAGAATGACATGGCTCCGAGCCTGTAATGAGGAGTAAGTACTCACGAACTGGCACTGGAAAGCCCTATTAAAGTTCCGCTAAGACATCCCATAGAAGCTAATAGCACGCCACCACTGATGTGCTTCGCCAGTCAGCTGGTTACTAACACAGTTTGGCCACTTCTCCTTGCACACTCCGTACCTAGTAAATCGGTTTATGCAGTCGTTTATGTATGCCGGGGGATCTTCACCAACCAACCCAGAGAAAAACGGCAACGACTGGAACTTGCTGGTGTGATGCCGACTGATCCCGCCCTGGCCGCAGGTGCTATGCTAAAGAGAGGCGTGGATTCCGCCAGAGGTGGGCGTGGCCACCCAGTGTTGACAGTTGGTGGATGAGCCATGTGCACGCATGTGGGCGACTGCAGTTTGTTTACAAACAGCGGTGTATGAGGTTGCTGAAGTCGAGGGTAGGCGAGGCAGTGTTTGCAGAGATATTGTTCTCCGTGTTGTCATCCCTCCAGGAAAACGCACTGTGTTGAGATGCGCGTGTTACAGCCATTGCAGTTGGCATCGTCGGTTCCGCCACATATACGAGCGGTGGTCGTTTGGCGAGCCTGCTGAAGTAACAGGTCTATGGTCGCTGCAGAAGGTCCTAATGTGGGAAACACGAATTCTGTAGGTTGTACGAGTTTCGTAGTACACCGCGAATATTGAAAAAATCTGTCAGGTGTGACGATCATTTTCTCAAGAGTGGAAACACAATGTTCGTGGTACACACGAGAACATACAGCACATCCAAGGGTAACTGTCCCATTATTGCAGCACTCGTTTTTAGCACAATGGCGCATCATTTTTATGGTTGGCCAAGCAATAAGGAAAGTTAAGTTCGTATATTCCGGCCACTGACATGAGTGATGACTTGTAACTGGGTCGGCGTTACCCCAGGCTTTGATAGGCCTGACACAATCGCTACACAATACAGCCGGTTTACCCGCGGAGATAGCAGGTGGCTAGTTCCCGATCAGCACTCGGTTTTTACATTCCAGCATCCCGCGGAGGCGCGACACGAACGCGGGATTGGAACACTGGCAAACTTAAGGGCTTGGGCCCGAGTTTCTCAGCTTACAAGAGAATTATTTTTTTTTTTTATTTCATATGAGAGTCAATATCGTAAATTTGCTTCGTAACTTTTTTGCAAATTGGTTTTACTATGCAATGTAATTTTTCGAGACAAACTGTATTATGAGTATAACTAATTTATCAATTAAAAGGAAATTTCGTTAATTAAGAAATTAGCAACTATTTTGCACAGTTCTGTCTCAACAAAATTAGAGTATGCAGTTTAAATCAGTCGTAAGAAAGGTACGAAGTGATTTTACGACTTCGGCTACCATTTATGTTTTAAAAAATAATTGTCGTTAAATGCGAAGAAACTCGGGCTCACGCCCTACCGGCGGCAGGAAAGTCATTGGGTAGAAGTGCAGGGCGTACACACTGCTTACATAGTTGTATTTGTAACCCATTTTCTGTCTGGTAATTAACACGTCCGCAGTCGTCGCGACACGAAAATCACGGGTGGCAGCTATCCCATCAACTGTGTTCTTCGCCGGGTCGACGGACCTCACGGCCCGCGGCAGTCCCCATCACGTCTGGCGCGGGAGGGGGTGGATGCGGTAGAGACCATTCGACTCCGAGTGACGCCAGAATGTGCACACACACACTTACACGGAGCATATGTTCCACCTGGTTTCAAGTGGTTCGGGGGGGGGGGGGGGGGGGGGGGAGGGCGAGACAGACTGGCCTTCCGAACCGTCTGTAATTTTTAAAACAGTGGTTCTTCAGCCGTTTTTGTTTTATTTGATTTCGATTGCAATTTTTAAAATACAGAGTTACTTTTATACGGGAAATGCTTAACATGAGGTTTTAATTTTTGAGATATTTTCGATCAGGGGCCCGGATAACTTAAAATATGGGATCTGCTCTGAAAATACCGCAAATGTTCTGTCTTGTTCTGGTGAAACAGCGGTAGTAGTGATCTATAGCACGATTATGTAGAACTAAATGGTACTTGTAAGAAGTTATAAGAATGTATTAATAGCAAGCAATAGTTAGCAGCATTAAGGGTGTTCAAGTGTGATAGAGTCATAATTTTATATTTTTATAATATAGTGTTAGTTTTGTAGACGATACTTGTGAGTGCAGTTTCCTCTTACGAAATAATTTTATCTCCCATAGTCTTCTCATAACGATGCGTCAAAATAATAATTTGCACGTTATGTTGCCATGCAAATAATGAAAACCAATTGACTTACGTACGTGAAATAATTCACAGTGAAATAATATTACATGGGTTACGTAATAAAACATTTGGAAAAATCCCGCGAAAGGTTTTCATATTTTTAAAATACTTCTGAATTTGCAACTTTTTTTTCTGTACTTTTGCGATTTTTTAAAATTCAAAATATTACTTTGTGAGTTTTTGAAATGTTTAATTGCATAGCTCATGTAATGTAGTTTCACAGTGAATTATTTTGCTTAAGTAGGTCAGTTGGTTTTCACTATTTGCGTGGCAGCAGAACAAGCAAATGTTGACTTTGACACCCCGTTATGAGATAACTTTGAGAGCTAATATTGTTTCGTAAGAGTAAAATATATTCACAAGTATCGTCTACAAAAAAAACATTTCATATAAATATAAAATTATGACTGTATCGCACTTGAACATCCTTACGGGCGCCACCTACCCGCGCGTGAGAAGCTCAAAAGCGACGGAGGAGTAAGGTCGACCTTGAAGCGTACATCAAATGCCGCGTCGCCTCAACGAGCTAAGCGCTGAACTAGCGTGAGTGCTTCCCACCGAACTTTTTTTAATATGGGGCATTAAGCGGCCTACGTTAAATTTTACTGGTGGAAAATCTGCAACCAAGTTCAGTGCAGGTCGCAATCTGAGTTTCACATACATCCGGTTAGTACATTTTGAAGTAGGCCTACGGAAGTCTGAAAAGGCCGTCTTTAGACATGTTGGAAGGCTTAGAAACAGTGTGTTTAACGAGCTTGGTGTCTTAACAATGACGTTCCATCCTTGTTTGAAGTCTGTATTCTTTTCGTACGTTGGCACAATGAGCAACGCAGAGTAATTTTTGTAGGAAAAAAAACCTGTTTACGAACACGCTGCAACACTTTAGAAGCGTGAGATAGGCGGCCGCCTTAACCAGTAGATAGTAGTGGTATGCAGTACATTGTAGTAGCAAATAAAGCAGCATTTGTGTGCAGTAGTAGTAAGCAATAGCGGTAAGCAGTATTAGTAAGTAAACAGCAGCAGTAAGAAGTAGCATTAGTTGTAGTAGCAGTAGTAGAAGTAAACAATAGTAAGTAGCATTAGTAGTGATTAAGGACTTGTTCCCGAGTTTTTTTTCAGACTGGTGCCAAAAACTCAAATATTTTTTAACCAAAAGTTTTTAAAAAATTTTAATCAATGTGCAATCACTCAATGCACAATACTGTGGACGCGTTTTTTTTTTTTTTTAATAATGTACCGTTCGCCAGCAAAAAAAAAAAAATAATAATTTCCTTCATTTTTGCTTATTTTCACGACAAAAAAACGTGGTACTTTGGGTAATGAAATCTAAAAAACCGTTCAGTATAATTCTACAAAAAAATTCAGCTACAAATTATAACATATAAGAGTCAAAACTGTGCAGCGAAATTTTGATGTGATTATTAGGTAGCAAAAAAAAAAAAAATATTTTCGAAATCACTGCAAAACTCCGTAACAAGGCCTTAACGCCATGATTCGTAATTTATTCTGCTTTCACAACAAATGAGAGCAGATATCGAAAAAAAAAAATAAATAAATAAATAAAAGTGTTGTAAACTTTTGTTAACAATTGTTTTTATTATGTATTCTAATTTTTTCTAGATAAATATTTAAATAGGTCGGTTCATTCGTTTTTGACATGAGTGTTTCCCTAATTGAATAATTAGCTGAAATCATTGCGTATTTTGTTTTGAAATATCGTCAACATACTATACACTCTGTGTAACAAAACTGTGCAACAGACTTTCGATATCTGCTCTCGTTTAGGATTTTAAAATATTAACTGTCGTAACGGTAGAAATAATGACTGGATTCAGTTTCTTGGAAACAATGGATCGTGGCCTTAACATCCGATCGACGAGGTAACTATGGGCAAGTTAAAAACTATTGGTCTCCCAGCCACATTCCAGGCATTTCCCAAATATGAGTTTTCATATTCCCATCTTACGTATAAAAGATCAACTTAAGTTGCTATATATACGTGCTCTGTTCCTTAAACTGCTGTACATGCTACTTGTTAAAATTGAACAAAAATGTACCACTTTGACTACACTTTTAAACTTTCCTCAATGTTTGTTGATGAATCATTTGCCTATAGACTTCTTATAAGCGAAATAATTCAATGTTCAATGTTCAGTGAATTGAGGTGGAACTCGTTAAAGGAAAGGGCCAGATGAAAAGGCTGGTCAGGATGTACAAGGTGGGGAATACTGAGGGAGGCTGGGGTAAGTCACGCTGCCTATTAACTAAGGTATAGTATTCATTAAAAGCGAGTATTAATGATGAAGATTCAGAAGGTGAGAAAAGAACAGGGCAGTCAGTCTATGCACATAAAATTTTGTGTAAAGGGGGTAAGATAAGGGACGTATGTTTGTATGGAAAGTACACTATTTTTTTTTTAATTAGAATCGTGGAATTTCTTGTTTGACCATAATATATTATTTTCAGACATATCATATTATTTTTTGCTAACTTCCAAAGATTCAGTAGTAATTAGTACTACAGTCGCAAAGTTTACAGCCTAAAAATATTGAGCGCGGGGTGGTTTCTGCAATAAAAGAAAAACCTCGAAGTATACGGGGGGGACGGGGAATAACCCGGTACAAGGGGGCAAAAATTTCAGTGAAACAATCTTGTCTATCAAAACGTTACTGAAATGATCATTAATGACCATTAACTCCATTTTACCCCATTTTTCACTTTTGTAGACATTTTTGTTTCAGAAATATTATCACATTAATTAATAGATCCTGCGAACTAAGTTGCTGATGCCAACTAGCTGAGAAATAGTTTACACGGATATAAAGTTTGCAGTTATATCCCTGCATTTTCTTGTACCACCTATATGTGCCTAGGAAAATAATATTTTATTTACCGGTGTGTTTCCGAACACTTTCTATTTAACGTAGCTCACTTATTAGTAGAACTTGTCAACTATTCGTTAGGTTTTAAGTTTGAATTCTATGTAAAGCTGAGCAACCTGCAAATGTGTTTAAAATCATATAATAATATTTTTTTTTAATTTAAAGCCTTTTTTTTAGCCAATATTGTTTGGTTTGAGTTACATTCTAATTTTTTTAAAAATATTTAACTAACCATACACGAGAAATATTAAACATCCTGTATTAATTCAAATTTTAACAATTTGAAACAAGGACCATTTTAACATATAAAAATTGGTTACGTCCAAAAAATGCCACCAATTTTTTATCTTATTATTCAGGCAACAAAGTAGCATTAATAATTAGTAGTAGGGATCTGCATTAGTACTAAGTATTAGTAAATGGAAGTTCTTGTAAGCCGTAAACAGTAACAGGAAACCAATATTAATAAGTAAATAGTGATAGTAAGTGTGATAGTAAGCAGTAGTATTAAGAAGAAGCAAAAGTAGCAGTAAGACGTAGTAGACAGTAATGACAGATTTTTAATTTCTTTGGCTCAATTTCCTCGATTTATAACTTTTATCTGCGGATTAATGCCTGGTTTATACTGGCCTCATAAAAATTAAAATTTGTACTATAACGGTGTAATTATAAGAAGGAACAAGAACTCGCGTGGAAATAAATGTCATAAATATATTAAATGAATAGTGGAATGCAGTATTAAATACATGTGAAACATTTGAAACAAATTTGATTCTGCTAACGTAGGTTAAAATAAATCAAATTTCTACAGTAAAATTACACAATTTGAATTACAAAGAAAATATTACATGCAGTGGGTTATGAATACAATACCTAGTACCCCTATCTTAACACGTGACATTTGAAATTGAGTCTTTGCTACAATCTGAAATGTCTTAGAAATTTCCTGACGTTAAATTCATTTGTATTGCTTCTAGTATTCCCGGGCAATGAAAGTTCTTAACACAAGGTATACGTTGGCTTAGTTTTCTGATCGGTAAAATACTAACTTGCAACTTACAAACCAATTAAGTCTGGGTGTTTAACTTTCGTATTCAAATATCTCATGGTCTGATTACATTTTTTAGTGTACGCGATCCCGCCGCTCTTGTTACTCTTAACAGTATAACCTTTGAAATATTTACCTAGTCAAAATATTTTTAAAAAATTACATAAAATTATTAAAAATATGAATATTTAAAAAAACCACGTGCGTAGCCTCTATTATTGAAATTATTACATTATTAATGAATTTATACACAATTATTTGCGTTGATGATTAAATCAAATAAGCTGAAATATGACAATAAGTAGAAATATGTTTAACAAAAGTAAGCAGCATTAGTAGGGATTAACGTTTAGTTGAAAAGGTCATAATGGATGAATTACGAACAAGTCGGCCGCAACCTAGACATTGTATGAATATCAGCTCTCACAATTCCAGCTTACGTACAAAAATATAAAAATTTGTTGCTATTTTCCAGTGCCCGGTTTATAAAAGGGTTGTATACGTTACATGTTAGGGTGGATTAGTACCTTCCATCTTCGAATTCTTCAATTTTCGGTGTAAGTTAGGTACAACGAGATTTATTAAAATTTCCCGTCTGATTTCGCACAGATATTACCTTCTTAAGCGTTATCAGACTGTCACGCCTTCACTATCTTCCTTAGTTTTTGACTAGTAACATTCCGGAGGAAGATAGACTTTCTTTTCTACAGATGTCACTATAAGAAATAGTAGTCAAGCAAAGCTAACTGTATTCAATGTAAGGAACTATATAAAAACCCTGTCTTGCCGAAGCGTAAAACGTTACAGAAAATGTGTTTGCCTAATTAAATGCTAAAGTTCTATTATTCCTAACTGGCGGATATTGATTCCCGTAATGTTGAAAGAAAATTATCCACTGCGACCTGCGACTAGTTATTTTTTGTTCTTCGAAGTACGCTGGTAAAAAACTGAGGGTTTTGCGGCAATAGGTAGGATGTGTGTTACCCCAAGCCATTAGTAGAAAATCAATATAAAACGAAATAGTCTGCAAGAAGTTTATTCTAAAGAAGAACATCTAACGGTACAAGATAAAACACACACACACAATAACGTAGGATGATCAGTAAGCCGCCAGTGTTCAGCCTGCAGCCAGCTTAGAACGGGAAGTTCAAGTCGGCAAGGACTTTGTTCAACACTTCAGCGACGTTTTCTCCGATCTCGTGCACTGCTTTGTTCTTGAAGAACAGCAGGATGAAGTCCTTCACAGCGCTGTATATAGCAGTGGCGAACCAGTTATCCGCCTTGACGTTCGCCGTGATTAGCCTGCAGGTGAAAGACACAGATGAATTCCTCACACAGTTTAACAATACGTATACACTATACCAGGCCTTCTCACGCCGTGATTAGCCTGCAGGTGAAAGAGACAGATGAATTCCTCACACAGTTTAACAATACGTATACACTATACCAGGCCTTCTCACGCCGTGATTAGCCTGCAGGTGAAAGACACAGATGAATTCCTCACACAGTTTAACAATACGTATACACTATACCAGGCCTTCTCA
>PNEQ01113450.1:0-34029 GCA_003012365.1 Medauroidea extradentata
TCTGGATCTACACACACCTAAGCAATCTTTTCATTTGAAGTATGTTACGGGACATTTAGAACAAGCTACCTTGTGATTCTACTCTGCTCTTGGTTTATGCTTACTGAATTGTTAATTGAATGGAAGTACTACAATCCTGCAGTTTTAGTCTCAACTCCAGTTTTGTTTATAACTATTGCGCTTAGTTCAGTGCAAGGTTAATATCAAAGTATAAGTTTATCCATCAATTTTTATGGTAGATAACTTAAGGTGGCCGCCTGGCCAGGCCAATGTACAGCGTGCAGAGCTTCGGCCGTTACCAGATTATTCTAAAACTGTTCAGCGTGCTTACGTGACGCCTCGTTAGGAATGGCACTGTAAGAACGTTGCACGTGTGTATACCTGTTTCAGGTTCTCCATAGAAAGGTACGCGCGCACTACGGCGTCACGGCAAGGGCGGACATACGGACGGAAAGTCTGGAACTATTACGATCCACCCGGCGGTGTCGGACGGCACGAATGTTTGGACAGTGTCTCGTGAGCCACTACAATGGGGCGGGCGACACGGCACGCACCACACTGTCTTTTAATTCCCTCGCTCGAACTTTCTGTTGGACGGCCGAAGCTGCCGATCGTCCGTTCCCGGCCGTCCCACCGTGATGCACGCACTTCTATTACTCTACACATTAAGAGTGCGTAGTAGTTAAATTACCGCTGAGAACATTAATTGATTTATACGCTTTTTTCGAAGCCAATATGGGTGAAATACTCAATGGCAATCCTAGGTAATGGTATTTGCCAACTTTATGAGTAAATATTTATCCAAAAATTACTAATTCGTTACGTGTGATCTCTTGCGTCGCAGTTAAATGCACGAGGTTCCGGCGTCAGAGATTATGGCTTAGAAGTTCATAACACTGGAAACAATTTTGTTTAAAACGTTGGCTGAAAATATTGTCTAGGATTGCTATTGTTTAATTTTCGCAAATTGCCTTCAAGAAACCTACAGTTCTAGATTAATGCTTTTAGCGTTGAATTATGTACCACGCCCTCTTAAACATTTTTGTATTTTTCTGTGACGGCCGTCCGTCCTTGCCGTGATGCCGTAGTGTGCGCGTACCTTTACTCTAAGGTTTATTTTTACGCTGTCAAAAATTGCTGCTTCTGAGGTCCGTATTAAGAATTAAAAGCTTAGCGCGGAATCTTTTCAAAGGTATAAACTTGCGAAATACACTTATATCGACAATATTACGTCGTGTAATGACAGGGTCGCCACTGAATCTCTCGTACAAGCGTGCTGTTGGCGAGAAGACTGCGCTACAATTCAATGACTTGCGCCTAGATGCTAGCGTAAGGTGTGATTCTTATGGTATTTCCTCTTTACCGCTTCCGCTGTTCTAGGCCTCGAACTTGCAACATACCTTCACTCAGACGGCCACCTTAATGAAAATGGGATGGATAAGATGATTCAGGGGAAGATGCAACAGTTAAGAAAATTTTAATGTATAATATATTTTAAAATGTGCTTGCATATTACGATAGAATAATATATTCGTTGCATGTTTGTGTAAGTCAGTAATGAGCTATAAAATTTCGGCATTTTTCTCCGAATTATATTACAATGAAATATCTACAAAAATATATACATAACAGTAACATCAGGCTGTTTGCTAGGTTGGAATGTAAACATGTGTAGCACCAGAAGATTTTATTTAGTTATAGACAATGTATGCCCCATATATGGAGGGCCATTCAGGATACTTACGCTAATACTGAACGATCACGTCAAACACATAAAATTCTCAGCTTTAGGACACAGATTGGAGCAAAACTATTTAGCGAAATAGTATCTATGTAAAGTTACATATACTGTAATATGCATTAAACCGAAACGAAATATACCTAGGGGTCAATTACAACCCAGAAAAGTACGCAGGAATTAATAAGATACGCCTCAACTACTTTCTAAGTACTCGCTAGTTCACAAAGTGGAAACCGGGATGGAAATCTCTCGCCTCGCTTCGCTGGCGTTCCTTCCACTGCGAAGTTATCTTATGTTCGAGTTGGCAGCGCGCAACGATCAGGAAAGCAGTAAATCGTTCCCTAACAAATATATCATCTTCGATAATCGGGAAAAATATAGTCGATCGCAGTTTACTTTACTAACACGATTACGCTTCGACCTCCCTCGCAAACACACTATAGATTTCAGTTTTCCGGCAGACGGTGAGTTCGCTCATGAATTTACATCCACCCGGATCGCTTCCCTCGTCCACAGCGGTGACTCCTTGTTTGCCAGGCGAGTGCCGTCTCTTCCAAGACCGAACATTTCACTGTTAAACTTCCCACCTCGAGGGGACAGCAAGGCCGGCTCGATGGGACTACGTAGTTTTTTTTTCTTCCTGAAAGGGGTGAAAACTCGTTTACGCCATTCTTCCGGTTATATTTTCACGCGACGGGGAAATCTTGTTTACGCTGATCTCGCGAAACGGGAGCCAGCCGGATGGAAAACCCGACTCCTTGACGTGAATTTCTATCCTTTTCTCTATTCCCCTCCACTCATCTCAACCCTCACCCCTCCTTCTCCAACAATTTCTCCTCATACCCACCCCCATCCTTGGGTACCACTACCACCCTCAAATAAATAAGATCCCGCCATCCTGTACCCAAGGGTAAGTATGAGCGAGAAGACTCACAAGAAACACGCACCCACACCGCGACCACTTGGGAACTTAAAAAGTGTTTTTATTTTCTTCCCTCCTTCCCCCGCGAGACTGACGGAGAAAGTGCGGCACGCGGCATTAAGATGCCGGGCATAAGGTCACGCGCCAGGGCTGTAACGGCACCGCGCGGCATATATATGGCATATTTAGACCGCCTCGTGTCTGGATAACCGGGACGTGATGCTCGCCTCTCTGGAGATAAGTTGAGGTTATGTGTGGAGGAGTAGCATGGCGGCACAACATCCGCCTTACAACAGAGGCGCTGTTGCTTCTTCAGTTCATGCCAGGGACCAACTGAAGAGTGCATGGTACGTAATTCAGCGCTAAAAGCATCCGTTTACAATTGTAGGTTTATCAAATCCAAATTTGCAAGAATAAAATTCAGCGATCGTAGACAATACTGTTTGCCAACTTCCTGGACAAAGATGGTTCTCGAGTAACGTAGGCCTATTCTGAAGAACTTGTGTTCGTAGTCCTATAATGGTCCGGAGGAATAGCCACAGGGCTACGAACACAAATTAAGGTTCGGTTTCAGTAGCAATATTGAAATTTATTATGTTTGGCTTTTTTTTAATTCTGAGAATAAAAATGTTAAATCGGCGACTATACCGCAAATTCTATTTACCTTGAGCTACAGTACAAGCATGGCAATAGAGCTAGTAATGTGTAGTTGGTCGCAATTTGTCGGGCAAATTATGAATATAAAAAAATTTACCACACACATTGCGGAGTAATTATATGTTAACAGCTAAATCGCAAGGTCTGTATTGTAGCAAAATGTAAATAGAAATTGACGTATAATCGCACATTTAACATTTTTCTTCTCAGAATTCAAAAAAATCGAAACATAATAAAATTCAATATCGCTACTGAAACCGAGCCTTAACTTGTGTTCGTAGCTCTGTGGCTACTCTTCCGGGCCAGGAGTGGGCTGCGCTCATTACAGGTCTACGAACACAAGTTAAAGATTCGGCTGTCTGCAGTGGCAGTAAGGGACGCTTCCCTCTTGGTTCGCCTTTGCCTAACTAACCAACTATGATCACAGTATATATCGACGATCTGGCAACAACGCTTCCCGCGGCACGATTCAGAGTTCGCGCGCTCACTTCTTATTGGCTGCAGTATTTTGGCCGTAGTTTGGAAACGGTGTTTCGGAGACCCAAGGATCCCATCTTTTTCTGACTTGGCGTGGTGCCCCCGACCCGTGGTTTCAGTTTGTCGGTAACCTTTAGGAACACCCGATATAATGCGGACAAAAAAATTATACGAAGGCCCGGAGCCAATATCGTAAAGGAATGTATTCGTGTGATAGTAGGCCCACGAAATGATAACATGAGTTTATCATGTGCCTAATAATAAACCTAAAGCAAAACGAGAAACGATTCCGGTGTGTAGTAAAACTGCCTGGTCTGCTAACTGGGACAGCATACAATATATTCACAACTATGGCTCTAGCGAGTAAAATCTACAGAGACGCGTGGCGAAGGTGTTGCAAGGCAAGACGAGTTTGTTCTCGACGGTATCTGCTTCCTCGTAGTGTATGCTTCAGCTCCTCAGACGCAATTGTTTACCGCACGTCACACCGCATGTACAATGTATGCATTGTAGCTAACTTGTGAGTGGTCGCATTACGTTCTGTTAGACCTAGTTGTACTGTCATTTCTGGTTCCCGCTGCGCGTACCGAGTTTCTACAGTATTGAGAAAACACCAGCTAACCTTGTAACTGCTCACCACACGAAGTTGAGATAGTCTAGTCTACAGATAGTTGTACCAGGGAAAATCCCGTCTCTCAAAATTAGACTTAGACGAATGAAGGTAATTTTCAGCCGCAAGATAAGGAAACGCAGCAGAGGTACTCCATATAAACGTCCGTGAATCCTGTGTAAGTAGGCGCGTATAGCCTAGGGAGGAAAATGGTGCCCTCGCCTGTCAAAAAATATTAAAACTGATTTGCTCAATGATCAACATAAGCCGACTTTATGGATAATGGGCTACTGACCCCAGCATCGCTCTTCAGTTAAGTAATCACGCTCTCCATAATTCCGTGTTCCACCACATAACAGTGAAAATGTAAACAGTATTAATCGACGTCCGCAATTAACGTTAATTAGACCCATCGCTCAAGGGTAGTAAGCCGAAAACTTTACAGGTGCGTAAGCCAGGCATAATCGACTACGTTACTTTGAATAGTAGGTTGCATGATTATTAAGAAGATGCTGCGCTGTTGTAGTTCTGCTTACATAGTACCGCGGTTATACCCAAGCATGCACCCTACTATAGTCTGTTCACATTAACCACGGCATACCCAACACTTATAGTATCCAAAAACTGTAATTTATTGTAGCCAAGTATTTTAAGTTGTGACAGTTGTGAAATGTTTACACAGGTTTTTAATTTCTTGGATATTTTCATTGTTGAAAGAAAGATTCAAGTGGTTCTCACTTTGTCATGAACAATCTATACTTGCAGCGTGCTACATTGATAGGAAACAATCAAGAAATATACAACGTACTGGAATGTGCATGGTTGTTTTAGCCCAATATGTATTATAAGTTTATGAACACTTTATTTACTCCGCACGGCCATTTTTAAACTGTAAGAATTCAAAATTTTATTTTAGTTTTACTATATGTGCCTCTCGGTCCCAATCAATAATAAGTTACATTCCGTGTTATTCGGTATTTCTAATACAGTAACAGTGTTCAATTTCAATCTGAGTATATTCATATATATAAATAAATAGTCTAACGTGTGCGTTATATATTATTTGACGATGTTTTCATTGTTTTCAAATAATATTTTCCGTATCGCCTCATGCAGTCATAGTTTCGATTGTATTTCACGCGTGGACATGTAATGGAGAATAAGACTGAAATAACAAGAACTATTAAAGTTTCTTCGAAGTTAAATCTGAAAATACATCCACAGACCAGTATAATTATCATATTATACTATATATATTACACCAGCTAACCGGTAAACAGAAGAGCAGTTATCGAAAAAACAACTGAGCTACGACAAGTTGTCACTAAAAGATTTTGCTCTAGAAAAAAGAGCCAAGCATTGCCTGTTTCCAGAAATAACCATCCTACTAAGAGTTTTAAAAAATATTTATTTAACTATTATAAAAGCTGAAGAATTGAATAAGTATGAAAATAAACACAAGAAACCAGTAACATAATTAATATGTACTGGTATATGTCAATATTCACATGGGCACAGTTAACATCTTGCCACCGAAACATGTTCCCAATATATCTACTGTTTACTTGCATTCCAGAGCAAACTAATTACTGTTCTACGTTTTGTTTTCGTACTGGTATTCCCTTCGTGTGTTCAATCGGGTTAAAGCAGAGAGAAGATAGGGCGCTACTTTCCTGCCGTGGCTGACATTCTCAGCAGCTGTCGCTCAAATGGCTTCGTTTTTATGTCGGCTATCCGATTTGGAGCTGTTACTAAGCAACCGTGGATGACCGAGGTCTATAAAAACATTATGGAAGTCACAGTGACTACAGCTTCCACTCTCCTGATATTTTAATGAAATTTAACAAAAAATTATAAAAAAATATTGTTTGTAGCATTTCAGATATACCGTATGTTAAAATTGGAACTTCTGGTGCAATCAGTGTTAACAAGGCCCGATTGAAAATACTAAAATAACTTAGAAGTTAAGTATTAAAATTGTATACATTTGGAACGAATAACTTAATGAATAGAAAAAAAGTGATCCATCTATAAACACTTTAGATTTCTAATTCGTAAGATACGAATCGTAACACGAGCTACATCACAGTAGCTAACTTAAATTCTGTTTCTTCTGTACTGCACGTAACTTGAAAGCAGAAAGTTGTTTGTTGCCTGAGTTTGTATGGATATTCCGATAAATAAGAACGACGGCCCTCCTCATTTCAGTGCAGATAGAATCCCACTTTAAAGTAAGTAGTTGCGCAACTTTTTTTAAAATCATGTCGTTCGCATGGCTCGAACTTGTGTTGGTTGGTGTACATGTGATAGGTTTCATCTTTTCGATGTCAGTTCAGTGAGTAGAGACAAGAAAAATTATCGTTATGTTTTGCTAACAGTCTATACTATAAAAGGCTGCTGTACACTCCTTCTACGTCTTCTATTAATAGAGGTACGTTGATTTCGCAGATACATTGCAGGTCAGGTTGAACGCCAATTATATATACTTCAATGTCATGTCTGTGACTTGCTGGCGGCTGTCACGAAAAGCGTTTGACTACTGCAAGCCAGTAGTAAACAAGGATATAATGGGAAGTGCTATCGCTTGCTACCTGCTTGTACGGTTATAAGCCAATAGATAATCGATTGTGGCCAGCGGGTGTACAGGACAGACAAGTCTAGGCTGCTGCCAGATGAATCCGCGAAATTAACGTACCTCTATCTATTGACCAAAAATATCGTCTTCCATGGTAGAGTGACCTATTTCCTGTAAAGTAGTCACAAACGTATCTAACATAACTTACAGCCATGTGGCTAATGGAATTAAGGGTTGTACTCAGTCCGGTGAAGAGAAATGAACAGATTTTAGTCATCACTAAAGAGGAGCCTGTCTCGGTTTTTAATGTCGGTGTTTGATAGGTGGGATCAGCGAGGCGATAAGGTCCAGAATATCACGTTCGACCAGAAGCATATCGCCTTTATTCAAAGCGCGGCAAACTGGCGTGCAAGGTTTTAGTTATAGTATTGTTTTCCTATCGGACTTCAAGCGCTGATTCTTAAGTTTAATTTTTTGGTAGTATGAAGTACAGGCCAAGGCATGCATCTTGTTTTGCACTTATGAATTCGGGCTATATATATATATATATATATATATATATATATATATAAAAGTAGTTTATAGTCATTTTGAGAGGCCCGAAAATCACGTTTCTAGCAAGCGTGCTAAATATTTGAAAACATAGAAGCGTTATTTCGAGTGTGTGATTTTCCGTACATAAACGTAATATGAATAAGTCTAACGGTTTCGCGTGAAAAAGAATACTCGTGACACGCTATAACATCGTCCATGCGCCACGCGGAGACTCGTCTTAACATCTAAATCTTTATAGCGCTGGTGAGGGGTTGACGCCACTGTCAAAAACTTCCTAAAATGTTTTGGAAGTTATTATCCCAGACGCAGTATGGGACAGTTACCATACTTCCGTCTTGTAAATATGCAAACTTTTACAAATGTTACAATACAAGTCTGGTAACTTCAGTATATATTTGACTGTTTTATAATTAGGTTTAGGAGTGCTACCATGGATGTCTGGGAAACTATTCTACCATACATATTTTCTTAGCGCTCCTATACGCACGTCTAGTAAAATTACAAACTATTTTTTAGAGTGTGATGTGAGAATGGAGCAGCGCCGGAATGAAAGAGTAGGGGAAACGGAAGATCCCCGAGAAAACCCACCGGCCAGCGGCATCGTCCGGCACAATTCCCACATATACCACGTGATCTTTGACAGTGTATCTGTTCAGACACGACTCTAATTTGACTGCGCTAATCAGAATATGGTTATCGGTAGGGACTCATGTTTTTCGCGAAAAAAAAATTTTTGCCACAGTTTGTTTTAGTGCCTTACGTACACAACTGCAATTCTGCTTCGTGGTTATTGAGAGCGTGTCTATGTGAAGAGCCGTATCTCATTTGACTGAGCAAATTACAGTAACGTTCCTGCAACACCACACGTCTGTGATTTGCCGGTAGATTCCCAAGGCTCGTGAGAGTTAAAATATCCAATCACTGACCACGAAGCAGAACTACAGATGCGCACGTAAGGCACCGAAATAAAGTGGACAAAATTCTTTTCGCCAAAAATAGGGGTCCCTAGTTGTAGGGACACAATACGTATGTGGTTTGCCAGTAGAAACCCGAGGCAAGTTATTAAAGTTAAAACGTCCAGTTGCTGACCATAAAGCATAGCTGCAGATGCACACGTAAGGCATTGACAGAGATGTTGGTGTATCGCGGAAATTTTCTGTGCCATCATCCCTTGAAAACACTGTGGTTTCCTGCGAAGTGTATGATTGGGTGATATACGTAGCTGTTTGCAGACCAATTAAAATCATCAAATGTTACAATAGCGGGATTCTTATTGGCATAGCCAAATAGGGCAACAGTTCTACGCACAAGCGAAAACCAGTCATCTACTCATCTGTTGAACGTAGTTGAAACTTAGCAAACAGTCAAGTTTTCCCGCGATAAACCATCATCTCTAGGCATTGAAACCAACTGGTGCAAAATTCTTTTCGTTGTAAAATCGTGGCTCTACTGTAAACACCATCCACAAGCCTCAGGAAGCTTTCTTTGATAATCACAATAGCGGTCAGATGAGCCGGTATACGAAGACGGATGTCTTTCGCGTTTCTGACAGACGTCGACAGCAGAGTTGAGGAAGGAGGAGAAGAGCGTTGACAAGTATTTTCTCTGGCCTGAGAAATGACGTTGCTTTGATGTGAAGAAGGAGAGCCTTCAGAGTGTGTGGCAGAATTTCAATTTCTTTGAAGTGACGTATTTGTGTTCGTTTGACAGACAGTACGCACACAAACACTGCTCTGGCGGTGTTGTCAGGAAGGAGGACGACGTGACAACAATGGACCGTTGCGTATTTTGTCTTCTGATGTTTCATCGCTTGACCAAAAAAAGTTCTTCGCAACAAATTTATAGGAAAAAAATACTCCTCTTAACGATGACACCGTTTCTTAAAAATAATGAATAAATCGTTAAAATGTAAATTTTGTATAGTAAATGCGTAAATAACTTTTAGACTTCAATGAATTAATATATATGGCTTGTTCCAATAAACACAATATTTCCACAATACATTTTATGTGAATGTACGTAAATAAGAGTTCAATTTTTTGTATTATTTTAAAGTGCTATCTTCAACTGTAACTTATTAAAATAAATACTTTACAATATTGAGAAAAAAACTACTTCATTTTAGTAACGATATTGCCTGCAACTAAACTCAATTTATTTGAAATATCCGATGCACATTCTGCAGTGCAAATATTTAAATATTGTCTTCGTAACTTAAGTGTGCTAGTACTAACGCAAAATATACACAGTGGTAATTATATTGGTAATGAGAAATCGTTAAACGCTTATTTGTGAATTTATATTACGGTTCCTGCTTGACATAATTAATTAAATCAGCCAGATATGTAATTAATTGCAAAACTGTATAGTACAAAGGTGTTACGGCACGGCCTACTTCGTATTTCTATCCGCTTCACAACAAGCAAAAATTGTAAAATGCCACTCTGTACGGAGTATACTAGAGTTGTACAACTGCGACTAAAAATATCCATTGTTATCGCATAGTGTCCAACGCGTACGCGTTATGAACATTAATTCGTTTCTTTGAACACCAATAATTGATTTAAAAATACTCCAACGTATTTTTTTAAATGTTTCTCATACCTCAACATAACTTACAACTGGTAGTTTCTAGTGTCCAGTATCATAACAAAATTTCAATTATTTTTCCTATAAATGATTATTACGTTAATTTGTTTTCATATTAAGTAAATCGTAAGTTAGAAAGTTACGTAAATATGTAATTTGCTTAAATTATTCACGCACAAACCGTTAAATGAGAAATTATATTTGTTCCATAGCACAAGTAAAAGCCAAAACGACGACGTATCAACATCAGTCATGAGCAATTTCCTTTGACAGGCGTTGATTCTATTGGTGCTAGCTTAACAGTTCCAGCCATAAGTTTGCAACATTTGCATGAACTACTCTCCGTTCACTCTTACCTGAATTTTAGGATAAACGAAGCAAATTATAAACAAAAAATATGTTCATTGGCTGCCGACCGCCGTGCACTGTGATTTTGCATTAGAAATAGATTCTTGTTATCTGTCGTGTACATATAAATGTACCACTCCCTCACCTATTGAGAGAGTTTTATTGACTAATATATAATATTAACATGTGCTGCAAACAATCTACGACGCTATGTGTTTATTACTATAATTATGGTTAGCTGACGACACGTCCGTACAATTGATTCACGAGTTATTTAACGTCTGACGCACTGTTAAACATACGAATTTTTTTGGTACACTTGCCAGTATTTAGAGATGAACGATACTCTGAAAATACCAAATGTATAGTTCAGTAACACTTTCCACTATAAAAATAAGTCGGAAATATTACAAACAAATCTAATATTTTATTTTATCCAAGTATTTTTGGACATTGATACGTCAATGTTGTGGATTCATTTTCCGTTCCAGTTCGTCCGAACCAAAATTCCATAATCCTTGGATCTGTTTCGTTCCCTCCTCGCGTCGCGTCGGTAATGATTACATGGTGTAACTTGCAGCTTAGTTAATGTGAAGGACGTGAACAGTGGAAATGTCTTGCATGGTTTTTGAAACGTGGACATATTTTTTCATTACTAAACAAACTGCGGTGAAGAAGGCACAGAGACACGAATAAAATTCTCACGTAACATTCTTTATAAAACAAAACGAATATGTGACGTGAATTATCGACATAATGTTTGGTGATTTATCATATTTGATTTTTCCAAAACGAAGTACAAAATAATTTAAGAGGACTTCACAGTAAGTTTAATCATTAATTTTGTTGACGACTTTTTTTTCTGCATGTAGAACCAATTTTCCGTTACGTTAGCACCAGAAAATTTGAATGCGATCGTTAGTCATGGCTTGATAATTACAATTTAGTTTTGAGATATACGGTAACTACACTTGTCATCAATATTTTTTTCCCCCAATTGTTATGTAATTTTTGTCTTCGTATGTCTATAGCATGTACGAAATTTTCACACAATATTGTTTTAATAGATAGCGCGTTGTTCTCTATGAAACGAACAGTACTCAGTTTTGTCAGTTGGAAATAGTATGTCGGCGCGCTGCACAAATTGAGCCAATTAGAAGCTAGCGAAGTGCAATGATATGGTGTTATTTCTTTACCTCAGAACTCAGGTTAGAACGGAGAATAATAATATACATTGCAAACGTGTAGGGTCCGAAAATGTCACGTTATTATCTGACAGCAGACTGGATTCCAAGTTACTGTGGGCTCATCTGACTACTGGTGTTGGCCGGCAGTATGTGTGGCACATCTTTAGGACATTTTCAACGAATAATATAAGGTTTATCGTTAAATACATAATGTCCTATAATAAGGGCCATGAACTATTCGCGAAAAGAATTCTGCCCCAGTTTGTTTCAGTGCCTCACGGGCACATCTGTACTCCTGCTTCGTACACTGTAATTTTTTTTTTTTGGACTTTTACAAAGAAAAGCCTTGGAAACCTAGTTGCCAATGAAATTCCTTGTAAAACTACAATGGTTATCCTTGTAATTAAATACAAAGTATATCTTTGTAAAATTACAAGGACTAGCCTTGTAGCTGTATTTTCAATACTGAAAAAAAAATTAAAATGTTCATTGTACTTCATAAATAACACTGAACTCATTTATCAAATAACTTTTGAAAAATGACGTACACGAGAGATTATTCTGAAAAAATAAAAAAATAAAAATCTCGGGTGGTGCTAAGTCTCGAACCACTGTCCCTACGCTTACAATCTAGGCATCGAATCTTTATTTATTTGTACACATTCAATATAAAGTTCAGTAATAATTTCTAAGATTTTTTGTAAAAAAAAATCTTTGAACGTTATAACCTAATAATTTTTGCAAGGAATATTTTCAACATTTACAAAAGTTTGTACAACTACGAAGTCATATTTTACAAAATAATTTACAGTGCAGGAACTGTCGGTAGAGGTACAAGGAATTCCTTTGTAGTGTTACAAAGTTTACCTCTGTAACTTCACAAACTAATGATTTTACAAGGATATTCTTTGTACTTTTACAAGTCCTTGTAAAAGTACAAAGAATATACTTATAAATTTTACAAAAAAATTTTGGAGTGTAGTCTTCAACTGGGTGTTTTAAATGCGGTGTTACAATAATCCATCATCCGTACGTCATAATTCCTTCCATATACAATGCTACCAATGTACAAACAGAAAACTCCTGTAGGGCGTAAAAAATTCCTACTTAAAAGTTTACTTATTTTTACGGATTTATGTATTCGTCTATGGCTGCTTATAAGTGCAAACGGTGTTTTTCATCTAACATAAATTTTGCGAGCACAATATTTACTAATAAAATTATTTACGTTTTAATTTGACTAATCGTTATGTAAGTAAAATTGTTTTTCTTAGTATTTTAATGTTTTCCATGTGCCAAAATTATCTCAATCGTATTTTGAAGTAATGAGGTCTGAGCAAGAAAAAATATAAAATAAAACGAACCTCTCAGCCTTATTATTAAAATGAAACCGTTGTTACGATCGCCGTGCTTTCATCCGTCGTCCGTCAAAAGTTAAAGCATGCCAAGCTTTCGACGGACGTACGGATGGAAATAATGGAAGCTTCTGATTGGCTGAAGGTCACGTGACTGACTGACGGTCGACTGACGGGCGAGACGGATAATTGTCGTGTCTTGGGGTTCTACCTGCAAATGACAGACACGTGGTGTTGCAGTTACCTTATCGCGGTTGGCACAGTGAATTGAGAGACGTTATAGACTGTCCACGATAAAGTGAGCACTGCATAAAGTTTTCTTTCAGCAGTTTTGTAGCCATCTTTACTATTATTAATATGAAAACTTCCATGTCACTAAAAACCAGTGTAAACATTTCAACACTCTCAAACGTTAACGCATATTGGCCCAATGAAACATATTTATAAACAATTGCAAGTTCTGCTAAGTGTTCAGTTTATAGCGAATAGCCTATACTTCACATAGACACTCTACCAGTAACCATGAAGCACAGCTGCAGATGTGCACGTAAGACACTGAAACAAAATGGGGCAAAATAATTTTCGCGAAAGTTCATAGTTCTACCTATAATGCTGGCTAACATAAGTACGACTCCTCGGAGCTAATAACATCATGGAATGTACTCGGATGAGTACAGGCCAGTCAATTCAAGCCTGTCGCCAAATAAGAAAGCGAATTTCGCACGCTTCTAGATATATGAAGGGCTTAGATTTATAGTTGTGTAAGTCAGTTAAAATAGTTTCCTCTTAAACAATTGTTTATAATCACACGCAAAATGCAGTACATTCTTGCAATACGCAAATGGAAAGCAGAAATTCAGTTACGAGTGAAATAATTTTTACAGAATACTATTTTTTTGAAAAATGTGAATAACATGAGTAAAAACGACACTATCAAATAATTGTGACTCTCAGACCCTCATATTTTAAAAGGTTTAATTTGATTATCTTTAAAATGAGGGAACTCTGTCTTAATATCACGACTGTGACGGTGTTATTTGTATGTGAGCAGAGGTAAAACATTCGCCTCGCATTCGAATCACTGCTCAGGCCATCTTGATTTTTGTTTTCCAAAGGTTCTAGAAAATCATCTAAGGCAAATTTTTCTATGATTTCTTAATCCAGGCCGTGGCCGATTCCCTTCCCCTACCCTCGTGTATGTATTCCAACCTTTGAAGCTGTTCTGGTGAATTAAAAGAAAAAACAAATAGGCTAAATAATAAATCTTATTCAGCAGTTTGGCCAAACAACAGTGTGAATGTTTTCCTTTGGTTGGCCGAAAACTCAATGAATCCGTCTTAGGCTCGAACCTTAAAGATACACAACATTTGAACATTAATGGTGTACAAGTAGGCTATCCTAAAACATATTTCTGTATGGTTACTATATAGACTAATATATTTCGGTGATATTTTATGAAGTAGTAGTATGGGTTAAGTTTTAAAAATGAACAACAAAGTTAAAAAAAAAAACTGCGGTAATTGTGAGCATTTTTAATATTTTGCAATATAAATTTCAATATTTCGCTATAAAATCACGCTTATCTATCTTATCATGGATGTTATATTAACCAGTAGACGATAAAGACGATTCGTGAACATTCATTGAATGCTCTGCGTATAATTATATTTTGATATTTATGATAAAATTCATGGTAAATTAGCCTAATATTAAATATTTACTAAAGGCAGATAAAATGTCCGATTCCAGAGAAATGTCTACATGGAGTTTCTCTGACTTCAAGAAACACTTCAGCCAGTGCATGCAATTATGGCAAATTAATTTATGGAAATTTTGCACTGCACAATATTATATGTTTAAATTACCATAATTATGTTTACAAAATATAAAAAAATTATTTTCCACATTGTTAGGGGATTTTGTAACATTTTCTTTGCTGTGAAATCACAAAACTATGAAAATTTCTTCAAATTCAGGGGGAAAAAATGGTACATTATCTGTCTTAAATGCATGAAGACGCGGCGTCGTGTTCGTATATGTACACGTAGGCATACTATCCCCAGAGTCAATATTCCTTCTGGTGTTAAGACTGTCACCTAGTGATATATATATATATATATATGATATATATATGTGTGTGTGTGTGTGTGTGTGTGTGTGTGTGTGTGTGTGTGAGACGCAAATCGTTGAGGCGCTACGTGCGACGCTATTTGTACGAGTGAGTGAGAGATTTTGGTCAGCGCTTAACATCGAGATCTTCAGCGCTGGTGAAATGGGTGATATGAGTTGAGTATGGAGCAGCGCCGGAATGAAATGGCGGGGGAAACGGGAGATCCCCGAGAAAACCCGCCGACCACTGGCATCGTCTGGCACGATTCCCAGGCGTGATGTGCATGTTGTCTCGTCCTTACCGCTTCCGTTCTTCCATGTCACGAACGCTTAAAATACGTTCTCCTAGACGGTTACCTTAAAACAAGCGTGCAGTGTTCCTGCCGTAACCTTTTTACTGCGTGACTTATAGCGGGGAACCCGCCATTTTACTTAACCCGTCACTGTAGCCAAATCCAATGTAATTAATTTTAAACGAAGCCGGTATATAGCTTGAGAAACAACTGTCTGAAAAATAACCGGTTTCGAGGGCTATAAAGCAATGCTTTCAACGTGCGTAGTGTCTTAAAAGTCACTTTCACAAGAAGTCTGAAGTGTGTTTCCGTCTTCGTAGATAAGCATTGTGGATGCAGGCTTACTGGTATCTGAGAAAAGAACGTAACTCCAAACACCCTGAACGAAGTTTGAGTGCAAGCCAGACGGCCATCTTAAGAGAAGTACTCGGGATTCGCTTTCATATACGCCGAAGATAATAAAAAAAAACTAATCCGTAAAGGCGAAACAGGAGCGCAGATAAAGAATAATACGGCCTTAACAGCGTGGAGCACTTAACGGACGCGTAGTTTTCGTTGCTATATTTTTCCTACGAGACTTTAAGGGCACGGTTCACCTCAGTTTTCAACGTCTTATTTTATTTTTATATTTGTACCAGATTTTTTTCTTATTATTTTAGACATACATTGTGATTGAATCTTCCTCTTATGAAATTTTTTTATCTCTTATAGTTTTTTGGTAAGGAGTCGTAAACGTCGAAATTTGGACTTTACGATTTTGTGCACGTCACTAAAATCAACTGACATACCAAACCGAAAAAATTCACAATGTATAATAATGTTATAGACTATGATTTAACATATATAAAACCAAAAATAAAATATTTTTGTATTTAATAAAAATATTCTTAACTTTGAAATCAAAATTTAAAAATTTCCACAATTTATTAAAAATACAAAATTACATATATTTCTGTATTTATATGTGTCAAGTCACAGTCTACAACATTGTTATACACTGTGAATTTTTCTGTTTGGTACGTCAGTTGGTTTTAGTGGCGTGCATAAAACCGTAAATTGCAAATTTTGACGTTTACGACTCACTACGCAAAAACTATAAGTGTTACAAAAATTTTCTAAGAGGAAGATTTAGTCACAATGTATGTCTAAAATAAGGAAAAAAAGATATGTTACAAATATAAAAATAATAAAAGACGTTGAAAACTTAGGTGAAATGCCCGCTTAAGCAATTGGCCAACAACTTGCTTCGTGGAAAGTATTATATAAATTTCAAAGAACGCTCCTATGACTCTATCACATAAAACTGATTAAATTTTTTCTAGGTAGAATAGTCTGAAAATAAAAAACACCTTTTAACCATTTTGAGTCACCCCAAAAATACTTTTTCTAGCAAGCATGCTGTGTCATAAAAAAAACCTTAGTAGCATCATTTATATTGTGTTGTCTTATAGGAATGAACAATGTCAGGGGAAATTTTGTCAGTTTCACACACATGCGTGACACGTTACATAATCGTTTCCAGGGCTTAGCGTTTAACACACATCCAGTTGAGTCCGCTTTGTTCGACATCTGCAGCGGGTTTAACAATGTTCCGTTTGTACGTAGGACTTTGCCACGTGGCTTGGCGAGATCCGCTTATATGCTCCACTGCGCGGAGGACACAAGCGTCAAAGAGAAATAAGCCCTTGGATCGCGAGCCAGACGATGAATTATTAATCAAAATCCTTCCGTGTAATTGACACTGGGCATAATATCAACTGCAGTTCATCGAGTTTGTTTTCTTTTAATCCTGGTTTTTAAACAGCATTAAGGTGGTACCCCAGATATACCTTCTAGCCTGGCTCTGTTTTCACGTCAACTGTATATCCTTCCGCCAAACGTCAATATTAACATTGACAGGCTGACGACTGAGATGCAAGCCGGCGTACGTTGTTCATCCGCCGCCCTGCCACTGAGTACGTCACCTATAAATTAATTGAATATATGCAAAATTTAAATGAACATGTTATTTAATTTCCTGAGAATGAACACATTGTGTGCATATTCCATTAAACTATTTTCAATATTTGAGCCGCTCTTCATAACATACAGAAAAGCTGCTTCTACGACATTAATGCCAACCCGACCATCCTCCAATATCATATAACAGACTTGTTTAGCTCAAATTCAAAATAATTATTACGAACATTTTTCATACTCGCGGAAGCATAGCAATTAAAAAATTTATTTATTTATTAATCTTACCGTACAGTTTTTTTTTAATTTGCTTGCATAATTGTATGGTAATAACGGAAGTATTCCTAGTATTTTTTTTCAACAGTTCGTTTCTAAAATTATCAACTTACCGTACGGCGGGTATAGGCTGCAATGGTGTGTGTTGTCACAAAATCTATGTAGCGCTAAGGGCGTTGCTGACCGACGTATGTAATGCAATATCACCTCTATGCGCAAACCACTTGACTCACATGCAGTGCTTTGTCATTATTTTTCGTATGGGATTTCATGAAGCGACCATATCATTTTTGTAGGAACTGTGACTTTAGGCCCCACGTAATGCTTCTTATTGTGTTTTACATACGGCAGTCTTAATAGACCGCCATTTCCACCCGATTATGTCAGAGCTTTTTAAGGGGTCTAATTATGGTTAGTGACCTAAGAAATTCACGTGTTCTGCTAGGCAGAAGCTGGCTTTCAAACAACTGTAAGTTCGAGTCACATATGTAGTTGGTCCTTGACGTATTTGACACCTCGTAGAGGGCGATGTGTAGAGATCCAGAAATTTCACGGATTTAGTCGAAAAGACGTTAGATTCCAAACTTCTGAACATGTTAATTACTTTCGTGGTTTGATCACTGTTATTGAAACTCGTCCTTAAGGACTGTGAACCAATAACAAACCTGCTTGAAAATGTACACCTGGCCACTCACTGGATCAACAACCAATGCACAAGTAGCTGAAGACCCAGTGTATACAGGATTGTGGAGTCTAGCCGGCTGGTCGTTGAATCCGCAAAAATTGCCAGGTCTCTAGCGATGTGCCAATAATGAAGACTCAACTAAACGCAGTCTCACGTGGTACGACTATGTCAGCAAGCAGCCAATGAACAGCTTCTGTATACTTGAGTACACAGCTGTTTTTGGACGTTAGCCTACAGGTCAGTGACCCAGCGAATTTTACGATATCTATCTATGGGTTACGGTATTGACTCTTGCACAGCTTCTAAATTGTCTGACTCATGCGAAGCCTCCGATAAATAATAGGTCAAACGTTACATAAATATAGCTTCAATTAATTTGTTGGTATTTACGTATCGTCCACAGCAAGGTCATAAGAGACGGTTACACACAATTTTCGCGTATGTACAGGAACAGCAGAAGGAGTCGGCCACGGACTATGTTAAGGAATCATCCTAGCACTCATCTTGAGCAATTTCATAGCTTAGAATGGCCGGAGCCAATAATCGAAACACCCTCTCCCCCCCCCCCCCCCCCCCAATTTTTCTCAAAGTAATACGTCTATAAACCTGAAATTTTGTAAAATGAGTTACGGCTATCTCCGGACAAAAGGATGTTTAAATCTCTTGTATATAAAAGTATCATAATTATTCCTCCAATATTTATAGTTTAATAACAATGATTTGATGTATCCAAGGGTTAAATTTTCCCTCGTTGTGTAAGAATATGACAACTAGTTGAAAAATGGCTCTGGTATTGTTAAAGCTTATTCTTATGTGAAATGTAATATATTTTAATTTTCGCCATCCACAATATAAAAAAGAAATACATGCTAAATCTTTTAAAACGTATCAAATCTTATATTGCTATCCTTACAAATAGTAAATTCTGACTTGTGGCTGTAATACTTTGACAGTGAGACGTATCCAGCATGTTACCGTTGCCCCACCCAGCATGTATATGCATATTTATATGTTTATAAAGTCTAAACCTCAACTAATTTTCTTTATACTAGTAAAAATACTTCCAGCGACCTTCATATATTTCTTGGATTCTTTTCCAATTTAATTTAATAATCACAACTGAGAGTGAGTGAAGTCTTCGTCATTATTTGAGACACTGAACTCATTTGACAATGCATTAGACTTCAAAATTCCGTACGCGTTCATTATTTTCGCTACTGTGTCAGAGTTGATGAAACTCTTACTTCAGGACTGTGAACCAAAAGCATACATGCGTAAAAATACTCACTGACTCCCACGCTACCTTGTCAGAGTTGCAGTTGGCCACTTACTGGAGCAGCAGTCAATAGCTAGTAGTTGAGGACAGAGTATACACAGGACTGCGGAGTCCAGTCGGCTGGTCGTTAAAAACCGCGAAATTATTCCCTTGTCATTGTTTACTAATTTTCCAGTACACCTTCATCTACTCCCGATATTTTCGAATCTTTCCTTCTGTTCGTTCTCTTACCAATTTCTTATTCCTTCTGTCTTGAAAGCTATCTAAATTTATAATTTAATTATATTAAAAAGGTATTTTTCTATTATTTCTTATTAGTTGTTGCTTGTTTATATTTTTTCCCTCATTTTTTTAAGACATGATATTGTCAATTTCTCCTTCCAGAAATACAAGATTATTTGTTTCGCTAGCCTGTTCTCATTCATTCGGTAGAGGTGTACAAAGAAGTTTAATTTTATATTTGCTATTACTTCTGATATTTTCTCTGTATTGCCGAATACATTCTCGTAACCTTTAATTTCCCAAACATCTGAATTTTGTATTGCACCCATTAATTTTATAACAATCGTTCCTGTCCACCATATCGTTAGACATTGACGTCCATATAAACATTCTTGTCTTACCTCTGTGGTATAGTGTTTTAGTTTTGTTTTTCTACATAGGCATTTCTTGTTGTAAATATTCCTCGGTAAATTATATGATTTACATTTTATTGACTTTTAACGTTCTTTGCAAATTTTTCTAGTTCATTTTATTGAATATTTTCTTCTACATGTTTAAATTTACTAACTCGCTATAGTATTGTTCACCGTGACCCAGTAGACCATGGTGTGGTGACAGCGGCAGGGTCATGCGAGGTGGTCAGCAGGATAGTTAGTGGACTGGATTGGGTAGCTGTTAGACCAGAGGGGGAATGAGGGAAGGAGGAAGCCGCGATGAACTGAGCAGCAGTAACGGTGGCAGTCATTGTAAGGGCTATGACCTGGCCACATTGGACCCTCCTTTCCCCTCCTCCATAGCGTCCCTGGAGGTCACAATCACCAAGATTACTCCTGGTCCAGGGACCCGTGGGCCTCCCTCAACCTGCGTAGTTCACAGTCGTCAGAACTGCATTATCGACGAGTTACAGAGTAAAGTGAACATTTATCAGGAGCTCTGACATACCCAACTTGCAAGCCAAGGACTCTGAATGGGGAATAATTGGAGGGAGTTATGCAGAAGGGAACCATCCACAAATTACTGGAGCTGAGATATTCAAGGTCAAAGTCTAAAGTGTCCATATAAACCTTGAAGGAACAACTTTTTCTGACGTCTTCTTTTTATTCAAATATTATGATTTAATACTTGTTCATTTTCTAGAATATACTTCTTATCTTGTTCTTCTACTTGGTATAATTATCTCAATATAAATTACATTGCGGGTTGGTTCCGTTTTGCACAACTCGATCCAACTGAAAATAAATCATTTATCAATGGATGAAATTTACAGATAGCTCGCTCACACACAATGTGTTCTCGTAATTTTTTAAAGATATTTTTCAGTTGAAAGTGTAAAAAAATATTTATACGTAATTTTTGTGCAATATAAAAGTTCTAGATTTTTTAAATTAAATATTTAATGTGTAGTGACTGCACACGTTGTCTAAGAATCAGTGTAAGTCAGAAGTTAGTTGCTTGTATACACCACAAGGACACCAGTACCACAATGTTCATTTTAACCGACTTTCAACCAATGGGGTGTCGAGTTGACTGTGACCATATCTAAACGTGTGAATTTTAAGCTAGTCTGTTAGTTTCATTAATTTATGAATTTCATATACATTTATTTAAGATCTCGAGTATTGATATGACGATGGCGCTCTGCTAAACAAACACTAGTGAGAGGATTTAACAATATCTTTGCAAGTTTTTCCTTTGAGAATTGAGAATATTTCATCGAAATATAATCCGAACAATACTCCTGCACAGTTTTCAAAGTGTTAATGAAAAGAAATCACAAAATTTCACATATAGTAATTTTTTTCAGGAATACCAAATAAATTAGAATATTTGGTTTGAAATCTGTCTTTGATATCGATTTATTGACAAAATATTTGAATTAACTTAGATTAACATATTGAAAATTAGTAGCTGCAACCCAGAGACTTTGAATATTTCTTCAGAACATTTTTTCTCTATTTCAAGCAACTTGTTGCTGTAAACATTGTAAATGTATAGAGCACATAGTATTTAGGCTCCTGCTACCAGAATCTAACACACGAGACCTTAACAAAACATTTGGAAAAGTAATTATTAGGACTAAACTATTTGTAGAAAAAAAATTTTTTTTTTCAAATGAACCTGGAATCCTTAGTTGAAAGCCCGTAGCTCTTTTTTTGTTAGAGACCACGTGACGTGATTCAACGGTAACACGTAGGACTCGCATTCGGGAGGACTTGGATTCGATCCCCGACTCCGGCCATCCTGATTTCGGTTTTCCAGGGTTTTCCGAAATCACTCCTAGAGAATACTGGTATGTCTCCCTAAACAGGCCCTGGCCGACTCCTTTCCCTCCTTCTTTCACCCTTCGTGTACTTCTACAAAGGCCATGTGCTGATCGAGTGCATGTGAAACGTCCAAACTAAATTAAAATTAAAATGTCTCGTAAAAATGAACATTATTTGTACAATAAAAATGTTGGATTAACTCCAATACCCTTCCTTATAAGAGAAAATTAAACAGGACCGGTTTTGTGAACGTACGGGACTGTAGACGAATGTTTCCGTGTATTAGAAAAAAATAAATAAAACAAAAAACAAGAAAATGACAGTATTAGCTACCGTCAACAAACAATCCTTCAGGGATCAGAGTAAGAGATTTGTGTTTGGTTTGTTTAATTTGTATGGCAGAGCACAGATCGTTTAATGGAAATTAACACATAAGTATTAAAATTCCTGTGTAGCTTCTGAGTTAATGTTCACACAACAGCAATCGGCATCCAATGGGTTGTTGTAACGGATGCCTGCACGTTCTCATATCTGCACACTTTGAATACACGTGCCGTAGACCAGTGGCCACTCAAGATCTACTGGCTGTGACCACTTACTAGCTATGCATCTGCAGATTAGTTTGCCATTGGCTGTAGAATTTATTAGCACACAACTTTGTCTAGTTGTCGGCAACTGCAGTCCTTACAGTGAAAAACTTACCGACAGTTAGTAGCAGACATTATTGCTGAAATCTGACACAGTGATTAGGCGGTATTTATTTTACGAGGAGATGGTGTTGAGGTGTAACTTTGTAAACTGCAAGGTAAACATTCACTAGCCGTTTACTGTTTAACTTATTCAAACAGGTTCGGAACAGACTTGCTAAAATACCTCCATAGACTAAACTAACTGTAAATAAGTAAAATAAAATTTACCCTATTTTAACTATCCTCAGTATATGCGTTCACTTATAACTAGGGACCATTTATTTTCGCGAAAATTATTTTGTACCACTTTTACTTCAATGTATTACGCTTACTTCTGCAGCTCTGATTCGTGGGCAATGATTGGATGTTTATATCTCTCAGAGCCTTGGTGTTATACCTGCAAATAACAGACGTGTGATATCGCAATAATATATGCAGTCAAATGAATGACGCCTCTGCACAAATACACGCTGCCAATAACAGCGAACTTACACTTATGCACATTAGGAATTGATCCAAAGTGGTAAAAAATCCTTTCGCATCAAAATTATTGTTATACAGTACTTTTAGGGACATGAAAAATTAGCGCTTTATTATGGGCACAGGCTAGAATCCAAACAACTTTAAGTTCGTGTACCTTTTGTAACTGGCCCAAGACTTATTTGACACCTCCTGGAAGACACTATGTCAATTGTAATGAATCAACTAAATTCAGGTACAGTCAAATAGTAACAAGAGAGTAGTCAATGAGCAGGTGTTGTCTGCATGACTATACAGATATACATGAAGGCTAGCCTAGAGGTCAGTGAACCCGCGAATTCTTCCCGTCTCTACTTAAAAATAAGGACCGGTAACTTGACCTTCTCACCGTCTTTGTCAATTAGAGCTGTGCACCTGGGTCAAAATATTTTAACAAACAAGAAACCCTAACTATCCGTCATCAACTGCCGAACTACGTAGTGTTACTTTAGGTGCACACAAATTCCAGTTAATTAATTCTGAACTCCCGGAATTCTGAAAAATTAGTTAAGACACCCTTGTTAAGTTCCCTATAACGCAGGCGCTATAGATGCCGCATTTCAGGTACGGGAACAGACAGGAGATAAGAGCTAGACTGACTCGTGTGTCAACAACCGGATTGCCTTTATGTGAGGGGCGCGAAAATAGCGTGCAGTGTTTTGATCGTTGGTTTTCCCCAGTGGGACTTTAAACGGTGACCCTACTTTTTTAATTACGAAAAATGCGTAGTAGAGTCCAGCGCGTGCTTTTCTATTTTTGCTTTACGTTTACGGTTGGTATTTTTTTACGTGACAGCAGCCTGAAAAAAAAACCTTATTAAACCATTTTGAGGTGCACCAAAACCCTGTTAAAAAGCGCTACATCAAAAACATAAACTCATAGTTTTAAATGTGTTTAATTTTCGCAGATAAAATTATTTTACACACATTTAGTAGTATCTCCTACAGCAAATGTTTCTCCTACCGACCCGCAACAGCTGATTAGTGCTATTTAAGACCATGATATCTTGTTTCTACTGTTTTGCTACTTTTTTAAACGCCTAAACGAAAACAGATATCAAAAATTTATTTCGCAGTTTTGTTTAAAACGGTTTTCCTGTGATAGATTTTTTTAAACAAGAAATTATACGGTTTCAAATAAAAAGTAAATCAACTAGAACTTAGGTAATTACACAATTAGCTAAAACCGTACTGCCTTGAAAAAAAAAATCAGCCAACACGGAGAAGTCGATTTTAAATAAAACTGCCCCACATATTTTTTATATCTGCTCCCATTTACGCGTAAAAAATCAGTATCACTAAAAAAAATGTAGCAACAAGCGAGCATGACCTTTACGTCAGAATGAAAACAAACCGAATATTCAATTGGAAAGCTTGTGTTCGAGGTTGTAGGAACACACACCGAGAAACTGACGGTGACTGGAGGTTCCTGACCTCACCGCGTCACTGATGCTCATAAATTGTGAGTCAAGCCGCGAGATGGGCCCGTTGTGCCCCCGCATTCCTGCCCTCCTCACCACGCCAGAGCGACGCGGTGGTCATTAAGGTCACATTGAAGCTGCCACCCACCTCACATGTATCCAATCATAAGAGACAGTGATTTTTGGTGAAAAGAATTCCGCACCACTTTGTTTCAATGTCTTACGTGTACATCTGTACCTCTGCTTCATGGTTATTGGTAGACCGTATTAGAGCAGAGACGTGGCTTATTTGACTGTACCAATCATAACAAGGTAACTGCGACACTACACTGTTATTAGCTGGTAGAACCTCAAGACATTGACAGATATAAACATACAATCACTGAACAACAAGCAGAGCTGCAGGTGTACATGTAACACATTGAAACAACTTGGTATAGGTCATTCGGGATAAAGTGAGCACTAAAAATTTAACCTTTGAAAAATGTCACTAGCCGCTACTGCATATAATTCCATATTAACTATAGTTGCCTTTCTGCTTGTATGGTTGGCAGCGAGATCACGCAATATAGTCCCGTGTGTTTTTCATTTAAATCCAACAATACAGAAACAAAATCAACCGAAATCGACAAAATTATATTGTCTTTAATTAATAAACTTTTTTTTATTAACCCGTATCGATTAATAATGACTGCACAATTTATCTTACACTCGCAACCATCAAGTGACGCGTCCAAAGAGGTTAGACACGTCCCGTCGTCAGTCGTTACGCGCGGAGAGATACGAATTGGCTGAAAATAGAAATTTAACAGGGCTTCTTTGAGTGCTCACTTTATACCGAACCACCTGTACATACTCTTTTCACCGGAAATGATTGCCTCTACCAATCGTTCCAGCAAGTCTTTGACATGTTTCTTTTTTCGCCCTTACAGCTGCGTAAGTTCCTCGGATTTAACTGACAGCATCCTAGACTTCTCAAAACTATTCAAATACTGACCGCAACCGACAATTAGAGACCTGAAAAATTCGCGTTTTCTTTTAAGTCCAAAATTCCAGCAACTGTAGGTGTTCATCACGTTCACATTTGGCCGTTGACTTACACAACACTTCCTCGACACTTCTTCGAAGTAACTTAGCAAATAATAAAACTGTAACTATACACAGGCCATTTCACTGTTGTCAGCGAGCAGCTAATAAACAACTGCTATCACATTCAGTAAACAAATATTCTTGGAGGCTTGCCTACAGGTCATGAACCCGTGAATATTTCAGGCCACTATCGACTATACATTGGCAGAACCACGATCTTGCTGTTAAACAATTTTCGCACAGCTTATTCCAGTGCCTGACGTGCACATCTGCAGCTCTGCTTCATGATCAATGATTGCATGTTTTCAACTCTCAGCGTTTTAAGAGAACTATGTACCTGGTTCATTAGAGCGCCTCGCACTGAGAGGCTATGAAGCGCTTGGTGAGTAAGCAAGATTCAGCCTAAGATTCCGAGCGTTTGCAGGCTCGTAGTAGACCAATGGCATGGCATAATTAGATCTTCAATTATGTGACATTATTAAGCCACAGGAATTTACTACGGATTCCATTATGTTCCTCCCTCTTTTACCCGCAGGAGACATAGCGCCGAGACCGTAAAAAATATTTATTGTTCGGTTTTTGGTGCTTGGGTACTCTTTGGATTATTTTTATGTAAATCACTGACTGAATTCCTAGTGGAATTGTATATGTTTACCGTTGTTTGCCAGTTGCAAATAAAAGTCATTTTGTTTGCTTACTTGTCTGTTTGTTTGTGTAGTTTCTGGTTTTCTGTGACATACAATTTGTTGCAATGGCGTAGATATGTACATAATACTTCTTTAGTTTGAAACTAGCCCCTATTGCAAGAACACTGGAAAATGTGGCGGAATGGGCGGAATTTGAGACCGACCACCCTGATTGCAGCACCAAAGACGCACAACACTCTCTGTAACTTGGTGAACTGCAGCCATACAACAAGGGTCTCAAGCAAAATGCGTTGGTAGATAGGTGAATGTCCAGACCTGTTCTTCTACGACCGTGGTCTGTGTCTGCAATTAAATACGAAAAGTTAGCACAAAATACCATGAGATTATGTTGCAAATTATTTTGTTTCCTGCAAGTTATCATTTTCTCACTGAAAACTACGCTCTAAAATTGATGCAATATTTTATTAATGCACGATAAACAACCTAAAATCATTGTTGGTTTTGTTGTGAATAAAGATTTTTTAATGTGTACCACTATATAAAATTTTTAAACCAGAATGCGTCACATATTGAACAATAGGTAATGAAAGAAAAAATTCGCGAATACAATTACCCGCATATTACAATACGCTGTCACGTATATACACAAGTCTCGAATATGTGTACACTAGCTGATAATCTCTGGAACAGCAAATTATGAAAGAATTAGACCGTATACCACTGCATTCAAAGTTCTGATACGGCAACTTCTCACATTTAACAAGAGGTACTACTCCATTCAGTGAGCATTTTAGAATTTGTTCACATAGTCTTAAGAGTGATTTAAAATTTCATTTCCCTTTATTCATCTCCTATCTATAGAGCCAGTGATTTTCGGTGAAAAGAATTCTGCAACACTTTGTTTCAATGCCTTACATGTACATCTGCAAATCTACTTCAAAGTCATTGGCAGCTTGTCGTTCAGACTGGTCTCTCATTTGACTGCACAAATCATAATATGATTATTGTGATTCCGTACGTCTGTAATTTGCCAAGACAAGTGAGAGTACAATCATCCAACCACAGACGATGTAGCAAAGCTGCAGATGTGCACATAACGCATTGAATCCAAACGCTGAAAAATTGTTTCGCCGTAAAATCGTGGATCTACGCATAACGAACTCAAATATAAACAGGACAGTGAGTCACCAAATATCAACGCGAATTTTTCAGGACTAAGCCTGTGTCGTTTTGGTGTAAAATGTGGCGAGGCAAAAAATTGGGGGAGTGATAAAAGTTGACTTTAAATAATTATAAAACTCCTGCCTGAAAAAAGCCTAGAGTCAAGAGCGAAAAATATGTCATACTATCACGTTGCGGTAGTTCTAAACGTGTAAACGTTTTAGTATTTTGCTACCGGTGTGTAATTAATATAAACATCTCTCCATGCGTAGAATATTGCGTTCATTTTATTTATTTAATTTATGTAGCACAGCCATTAGTGTGTATTACTTTGTTGTGTATATAGTGTTTAATTTACCATATTTCACTTGTTTAAAAATACCCACATTGCGAATGTAAGATGTTAGAAATACTGAAGTATCACTAATGAACCTAATATTATGAATTATATGTGATCAATGTATTTCGTAAAATACCCAAGCGTTAGAATTATTAAGGCTAGATTTGAATCCTCGTCATCTTAAAATCAGGAATCACCTAAGAGCTTTAAGGCATAAACTAGTGATAGCAAAAACCTGGTCACGTTATTAAGAAACCAATCTTACTCCATCAAGCTACGTATTATAAACTCCCTTTCACTACCTTGTGTGTTACCGTATTCCGAGTCTTCGTAGCAGAGCTGCCAGAAATGGCTTCCTCTGCACATGTCTCGGTATTCGCGTTGAATTTCCAAGCTCACTATCTCGTCGTAATGCACAAGATACTGACATGTGGAGACGGTGTTTATAGATTCGCCAGTCCTCTTCAGAATATCAAACACCTCCCTGGAGTCGAGATAACGTATAACGGGTTCGAGATTGTCCTAGGAAGGGAAACAACTCAACACCCTCCATGCTATGGAAGGGCGTCGTCTGTTTGTCATAACCCTTAAACTTGCTCCACAAGTTTCGAGACTCGCACCCTCTCCCTGTTCCCGCCTGTGTACTCACAAACTTACAACTTCGTCCGTCACTGCGAACCACCTGCGCAAAGACGAAAAGATGCGAGGGTAAGAAACAAAGACTTGTGATGTATATTGGCTTGATAAAATATTTCATGTTTTGAATACACAGCAGTGGATTTTTATGACGTTTTATAACTAATAGTACAGGAATTTATTTTGCTGGAAAGTAAAGTTTGAACAACTTACATTCGGCGAACCGGTTTTATTTTTCAATTTTATTTATTTTTATAATTACAAGTTATTTTCATTAAGGAAATATTGCTTAAATATTTTAATAATATCACAGACACAATGATTTGCTGCCACCCTTCATATAACTTTAAACATAAATTTTCTTCGTGGAAAAGCTAATATACAAGGATCTATAAACGGGAAAATAATGTTGCTGCAAAAAGTGTTATAGAGAGAATATTTCAAAACAATAGTTTAAAAACAACTAGCAAAACTGCATAGCATTTTTAATCGGCGACTTAAAAAAAACAACAGAGAGGTACAAAATCTTGCATTTTTAAAACAAGATGTTAACAGCATAACTGATAAGCCTACTTTCCTTCAAGTGTACGCTAATTAACCCTGAAGGTTAAAACCGTTGACGTACACCTGGAAATATTGCGTAATAATATCATTTAATATGTATGATAAAAGAAATATACAAAAAAAATTAAGTCAGCTTACAAAGCAATATACCAATATTCAGTTTGATTAAAATTTGGTAAAAACGTTTCTGAACTGTCTTAATATCATAACGATAAGAAATAACCGCAGATTTTAAAATAGTACGAGAGGATGAACGAAATACACAAAAGTCCAGTCAACTAACTAGAAAATACGTGCAGAGATTAATAAATTCTGTAAAATTATTTCCCCAGAAATGTTATATTACGCAAATTTTGACATGGTCGCGATTTTAAAAATATGAACACGCGATAGTCTAAATACAGAAAAGTCAAGTCAGCTTTGTTGGATGTGTAGCATATGTGTACCAAGTTTCATGAAATTCCGAAGAATATTTTCTTAGGTATGAAATACTGTGCTTAAAATATAAAAATGTCCGTATTTTAAAAATATGAACAAAGAATGAACGAAATACACAGAGTCAAGTCAGAATTGTATTTAGTATCTGTGTACCAAGTTTGATTAAATTCTAAAATATGGTTCCTTATATATCTAGCTTGATCTAAATATGTTAACATGGCCGCCATTTTGAAAAATTAAAAGACGTAGGCAAAATGTATGAAAGTCAAGTCAGGTAGCCAAGCACTGTATGTGTACAAGGTTTGAAGAAATTTGGTCCACTGGTTCAAAAGTTTTTAGGGTGGGTGGGACAGATACAATGCAATACACACACATACACACGCAGACACACAGATTGATCTCATAAGCCTACGTACTGTCACAAACTAAATAGTAATACAGATGTGCGAAATGAAATGGCGGCTCATTTGATACTGGTGAACAACGCAGCTTATTGGCTGCCCGAAACTATTGATAACAGCCCCGTGACTGTTTGGCTCCTTCACGTAACGGTAGGTTTCCTATTGGCTTGGCTGTCGGTTAGCAGGGCAGCCACCTTACGCTGATTGACGGTACGTGTTTCCGCCATGTTGCTGGCCAGCGACGCCATTTTGCTGGCGTGTGTTAGTGAGTTCGCCGTCCTACCGGCTATTTCACTTCTGTATTCCTAAACATTCTGTGTTACTGTCTTTACTTACCAATAAGAGGACGAACGGTCTGTTCGAAAATCAGGATGTAACTTAATTTAGATTCTATATTTGTTTCTGAGCCCGTCATTCCACAAAAGGATATACCATTTTACATACCCCAGTATCACAGTCGTTCACTGTTCGATCCGCCAAATTATATAATATGCCTAAGGTACCCAAAATTTACTGGCATTCATTGGTTCCATTTTTCAGATATAATAATGAAACCCACGGTAGGGCTAGAGACCTGCGTTCTCTTCTGCCATCATTTATGCACTGTAAGAGCAGTATTATAAAATTTACCATACTAATATGTCATAAAATTTACTTATTTGAATGATACACGTATTTTACTTAACACAAAATTTAAAATTGCAGCACTTCACAGTAAAATTTGCCTACATTACACAGCAGTGAAATTCTACGAACGCGTAAACAGGAAAATTACATTGTTACATTAACTAAAGTTTTTGCGTACCTCATTAACAAAAGTGCAACAGAATGTTCGAAATGAAACGAAACGTTATTATTTTTAAACAGCAATTTCTTTTTATTTATATCGTGATGTATGAGTTAACATAATGATAGAATGTTTAATTATTCTGTTCCAACCCCCACAGTTAATTTTCGTATCGTGAATTCGATTCTGTGTAATTGGCATGATAATAATGATAAAAGAAAAGTTGTCACAAATGTGCTAAAATTGTCTTACTTTTATTGATACGGAACTTTATTTTACTGTTACGGTATGGACTAGTAATTTACTTGTGAAGGAATTTTTCCATACCTTGCAACATTTTGCCAGGCAAATTTTAGCATATCTTTAGAGGGCTATTTCCCTAACTAGTGTAAATTTACTTAAGTCGTATACGGTAATTTTCTTTAACATGTAAGCCTTGAGTGTTTCAATGTTACGTTTTTTGCGCTTCTTTACTTCTATTGTAGTAGCAACGGATTCATGTAATCAAATTTTGGAAAAAATATATAAATACTTAAGCATTTTCTATTTTCTTAAATATTCCTATTTATTTTCCAAAATAATGTAACATTTACTAGAGCAACCCATTTGTAACACAAATTTATTTCACTACGTCATCGTAAATAATGGTACCACTTTTTCCGCGAAGTACTAAAATTGTAATTTAATTTACCTACATTAAATTTTTTGAATAAAACGTGATAGTGCGTACTTTCTAGCCACGCACGTTATAAATATTATCTTTCTGTGTTATAATTTTTTTTTTTCAGAAATATGCCATTGAATTCTTTCTCCGGTTTATAGTATCTATCAGAGTTACGAGTTTTCTTTCAGCGGGGAGAAGATAGTTTCTTTTATCGTGTGTTATATCCTACGATAAAACCAAGTGCCTATGGTTTTATGAGTTACGTAATTTTTATAAGGTTGCCCTCAAACAACCGAAGTCACATTGGCATTTCTGAGATACTGGGTTATTCCTTAGCGCGTAGTATTTGAAAGACTTGATAGAATTCATATGGACCAATAGAAAATAAATACATATAACATATTTGAAATAAAGTAAAACATTCTCCGGATATATGGGGTACGACTAAGAACTGTGATTGTTTAAATAAATTAAAAATCTAACCCGGTAAAACAGTCGACCTCATTTTCTAGAAAACAGTTTCATTCTGATACAGTAGAATCCTGTTATAACATTTTGGACATAACATTTTCTTGCATGTTACTTCACTTTTCTCTGTCCCACCATTTTTCTATAAAGCGTAATGCCATAATTTACTGTTTTTTTTTAAACACTGGTATTTTTCGTTTCCTGCATATAACATCACATTTTGCTCAGGAGTAACTACAGCTCAGACAAAATATTTCTAAACAGTATTATTTAATACTTAAAAGTTGAGTTGTAGACTATAAAAAAGTATAAAAAACAATTTTACGTTTGTGAGAGTGTCAAAGATGTATATTAAAGTTGTATTAAAGACGGTTATCCTTATGGTGACGATCATGAACCAACAGAAACCAGGTGGTAAAGTCTCAATTATACTGTATACACAATGTATGTATTAACCGTATTTCTCATGGGGCATTAACTGCAGCATTATTTAATTTAACTGTATGATAATAAATTGTACGTTAACTACGAAATTAGAAGTTACTTTGGTATAAAATCCATTTAATGATGTAAAAATATTGATTCCTGCAATCATGTTTCTATATTTATTATTTTTTTCGCAAATCCCTCGAAAAATTTTATAACACGGTTCTACTGTATTTTGTATACGTAAACAAAACAAGGTAGGTATGGAAATGAATTTAATCCAGGTTCTGACACAGAATTGTTACTGAATATACAGGTTTACAGGTTGATTTTGCACAAGATTATCAAGGATAAGTGAAAGTTAATTGAACTCGTACGCTGCACGCCATAAGAAGCGAAAATACTTCTTCACTGATGGAGAAGGGACGGAGAATAACTGTTTTCCTTCTTTACAATAAAACAATCGAGGCAAAATTCTAAATCATGAAATGGAAAAATTACCCCACATATGTAGAGTAGGTAGACTAATATTTAGAGAAATGTTTAACTATTTTAAACAATTACCTGAAGAAGTTCTGAAAAATTAATTACTTTACGAGTACGTTAAAATTCTTCCGCATAAGGACAATTTATTTAAAATTAAAATTATCTATTGTTATATGTAAAATTACTTGGAACATATTTGAAAGCATGAAAATTGACAGATGGTGTTGTTATCCAACCATTACATCAGGTATTGGTGGCTCAGTATGCTGACAACTAAACCAAGAAGATTTATTTAAGAATGTTAGGTCTTCTTATCAAACTTAAGGAATTTAATATTGCGGTATACATTTACGTGAATTTAATTATATTTATACACTGTTCTGTATGTTTGTACCATAAATACACATCGTCTAACAGCCCCATGTTATTCCTTCCCAAAAAAATAATTCAATATAGCTCCCATGTATACACAAAGACATTTTTATGTCCAAATAATTTGCATCCTGACAAATAAAGTCACATTTTCACAGCTCGTATGCTAGAATATAATCGCGCTTCATCTGTCTTCGAAAGCTAACCGCAAGCTCTTGCAGATACAGCAGCGCATCTCTGAGTGCGGCAAACCACAAGCATTTACCGCAGGTCGGAACTTCGACCGAGTGGAACCAAACTTTCTTCATTAGCTTTCGTGTAACGAGGAATCCGAGAACGGGATGGTGAGAGCATTGTATTGTTACTGTATTATTCGTAATATTTAACCACAATGACCAAGAAATTTGCATCCTAACATATTATTGTGTTTAACTATTCCATACACAGACATACCTCCTTAAAACCTGATAACTACAAGTTCTTTGATAGGAATAAGAAGAGAGCTAAAATATGTAAAATATGTTTACGATTTATCTACAACAGGTCATCAGTACAATAACACATAATTTAGTGCTAAGCTTCATAAAATTTCCCCAATTAATTGCAAAACATTATTAATACTATATGTAGAGGTACGTAAATTTCGCATATACATTCCAGGTCAGGTTGAACGCCAATTATGTATACTTCATTGTCATGCCTGTAACTTGCTGGCGGCTGTTACGAAACGCGTTTGACTACTGCAAGCCAGTAGTAAATAAGGAAATAATGCGAAGTGCTATCGCTTGCTACCTGCTTGTACGGTTATAAGCCAATAGATAATCG
>PNEQ01113451.1:0-15820 GCA_003012365.1 Medauroidea extradentata
TGAACACGATGTCTCGTACTGTAGTGTTTTTAAACTTCGTATCTGCAAATTTTGCAATTGTTTCCTCGTACCGAAACCTTTCTATAATTTAAATTTTACTTTGTATGGTTAATACCACTCGCTTCAAGTTTTGTGCAGTTCGCGACATGATTCCAAACACTAACGTTTTACAACAGTGCTACTGCCCACCAAATTCTACAACATAATCCATCAACTGCCGTGTGTGCACGCGCGCTGACGTCTATAAACAAAGCTGCGCACCGCTCACGTGTGCTGTCGCCTCGCTGCCGTGTAGGAATGTACACTCCGCTCACATGGACAAGCGCGCAGGAGAGGACAGTTCTTTCAAATTAAAATAGCCTACTACCTCAAAAAAATGAAAACAAGTGTGCCATACTGTATATTAATAAGCACAAATGCAAATGCAAATGCTTAACCGACTATATAGACACAAACTTCTGAAGTTAAGAGAATTTCACAGGCAATAAAAAAAAAATTGTTAACAGTGTAAAAAATAATTAGCATTATAAAAAATCGCGGATAATCCGCAAATCGGATGATCGAGTCGCGGATAATCGAGGTTCTACTGTATATCGTAGGTATAAATTTTTGCAGCTGACAGGCACAAAATTTCACGTGGACTTGGTATTAAATAGTACAACTTACTTGCTAAAAAAAAAAAACATTAAACATGGACTTTTTCATACAAAAAGAATTAATTGAGTCGGGACCTTGAAAAAAAGCATATCTATATGTAGAATATAGGCATACAACAAGAATCATGTTTATCCACAAAATTCTGTTAAAATAAACTGTACGTAACGTTACTTTTTTTTTCTGTGCTACTTTCTGCTGGACAGATTACATGCTTCTTACTTAAACTGTTTTTTTTTTTGTAGATATGCCTAGCCAAGTTGCCGAGCGGTGGTATTTAAGGCTGAACGCTTTTCCAGTTCCCGTCTTCCGAAACACGTCATGATATCCCATTGTCGTTTGCGATTACCGGCCGGGTTTTTTAATTCTCGCTTTGCAACATATTAAATTATGCACAGAATATTAAAATAACACCTTAAAAGAATCCCAAACACACACAAAAAGCCTCAGTTCTCAACACGGTCGTCCTTTGTTTTGGTTGCCGGTGTAGGACAAATGGTAATGCTGAAGTTGTATAGTTATAAAAATGACACAATTTGAATAGAATAAAATAGTTGACTAATGCTGGATACGGAGCCATGTTCATTTATTACTGTTCCTCCGAAATGCTTACTTATTTATCACATATACTACACACTATTTTCAATGTCTGCGATGGAAGTTAACCAATGTGTTGTTAGGGCTGCCACTACTGCTTTGTCAGGCCATATGATTGTGTCCGGTTGTTTTAAATAATGTGTTATTTTGGCACGTGTTACAAATATAGGTAACATCAGCTGTCAAAATATGGAATTCTTATATGGGATGGACTTTACGAAACACGTATAGTAAATAGCTGCCTTGTCTGAGAATGTTATGTATTTATAGGTGTTTGTTTATAAAATTAGTATTTTTTAAAGCCCTGCTTAATTTTTATTTTCAGTCGGTTTGTATCATGTAGGCGACTAAGTTAACTAGGCCTCTGTAACTACAGTATTTGAAACTATAGTAGTTCATTAGAAGTTAGTGCTAGCCAATGATAAAGTCAAATAGTTCTGTTTAAAATATTCAGTGAACAGTAAGTTATCACTGCATCTACAAGGAGAAAAAAAATTTTAGCTGCACAAAACTGCTTGTAGCTTTATTCAGCTTTGAGTTGCCATATAAATGATTTTATTGGACAGTGTACTTGATGAAATCTCCTATGGAATTTTGAAGTGTAGCGAAAAAAACAGTGTTTACAAACATGAAAAGATCAGAAACAAAAAGAAGTAATTAGTCTTCCTCAATGTGGGTGCAAATTAACCTAAAAATTAGATTTGTATTGCAGATACCAAACAAGTTGGTACATGCACATTGCTAGAAACTTCTGATTCAATGGTTAATTTATGAATGGTATGTAGTATCTGCCATAGCCTATACAGTATAAGTTAGGTTAACAGACACAAGTCATGTTCTCTTTACAAGTGATGCCTGATTTGTGATGATAAGCTAAATATGCAAATAGAGAAATTAGATTCAGGGTGTTAATTAGTGACTTGAATACTATTGTGACTAAATACATTTGCCTGATATTGATAATTCTGTTCTGAGAAAGATACCAAGCAGCTTCTTTTTGTGATGAGCCTGCCTCCGTATTGTAGTTGTTTGGGCGCTGTCCTATGGTGCGAGAGGTCATGGGTTTGAAGGCATGTATACTGTGTTATTCCTTCCTCTCACTTCATCCCCATCAGCTCTTAAGGAGTGTCCCTATATAAATGAGAACTGAGCAATGAGTAGAAGGACGTATGCGACATCTGGGTGTGTTCACGTCATAGAAGGCACACTGAGGGTTGGAAACTAAAGGATAACATTGACAGGAGGCAAGTATTTGTGAGTGTAGAAGATAAAAAGGCACATATAATACAAAAACACACTTCTGTTTTAGTCGGTTTTCCCACAGAAAAATAACTTACTAAATGGTTCTAATACAGATATTTATTCACAAAGGACACATCTAGAACACAATAGTTAAATTATTTGTTTAAAAGAAGAATATGTATTATAAATAAATTGTGCTATTTTACAATATTTTGCAATTGCCAATTGTTTTATAATCTTATTGATATTCGAGCATCAAAATTCCAACTATAGTAAAAAATATTATTTTTGTCTTTGCTTCAAAAATGTGTTACTGTTATAGATATATTGTTCTTTGAGAAATTAGTGTACCGAGCGCAGTCAGCAAACCATGCCTAGGCACAATACAACAAAGCAGCTACGGGGAGTCAAATGGAAAACGGGGGAAGGGGAGGTGGGTGGCAGCTGTTACGGGTTTACTGACAGGGCATTTGCACGCTACCAGTGAAACTCTAAATTGGATCCATCATGTTTTACAATTACGTATAACTCTTTTTACATAAGGTAGTAAAACCAAGACAATAAAATTCAAGCACTCGAAGCGTACGGAGGAGGGGGCCTACCCGAGCCAGAATAAAAATGTTCAAGTCCTATGAGGTAATGTGACATGCACTGGCACGTAGCACTTACTTGGCCTCTTATCATACAGTAATTTCAATTTTTTTGTCTTAATTAATATTTTTTTTCTTTGTTTATAACAAATTAAGTAGGCCAACTTAACCAGGTATAAAGATGTATACGGCGGGATCCAACCTATTAATTGGGGATGCTAATAGAGAAATTAACATTAAAAGTCTATTTAAAATTTAACTTTAAAGCAAGAGAAAAGTATTTAATTTTACGTGTCAATTTTATCGGGTTTATGTCGTGTTTGGATTCAATTTAAAGCTAATTTAATTTCTAGCAACTTTTCTAAGTAAACTTTTCTTATATTTTGCCTTGTTTGGATTTTTTAAATTTCAAGTAGCCTCTTAGCTTGCTTCTCCTGGAATGGGATTTATGTGGCAGGCTAGTCATAGTTATCTTGCTTGGAAGCACGTACAGAGAAGTGCTGGTTTTTAAAATTTCAAATAAGCTCTGAGCTAGCCTGTGCTTTGGACGGATTTATCTGGCAGGCAGGTCAGAGTTCACTCGCTTGGAGGCACGTACATGGACGTGCTGGAATGCGGGGGCTCTGCAGGGCGTTTCTCGATCAACGTGTGTGGTAGTGTCGGGCGCAAAACTCCATGAAGGTGTTGATCCGCGACAGATTGATGACGCTGCACATCCCCCAATTAATAAACTAATAAATATTTAGCTGGCATTGTGGAATAAAATGCTTTGAAAATTTATCAGTATCTATGTTACGTACAATTTTTAGGTTATAAACGTCAATTAACCAGCTTTTTAGACAAGTTGGATCCTGATGTATCCCTCCGCCGCTCGGCCGAGTAAGTCAGAGTGTTCGCCCGGGAGCTTATTAGTTGGGGCGTCATGGCGGCAGGAGGAGGACGTGTTAGACGGGGCAGAGGGGCTGTGAAGCCTAGAGTGCGGATTCGTTAGTCGAACTTAGCTTTATTTTTTTTTCTTTGTTGGCATGCTGCCTTTTAATTTAGTAGTAAACAACCAGTAGATATTCATAACCATATAGCCTGTGATTAAGGTAGACAAAGTGCCGGGCCAAGTACTACTACTCACACAGAGGGCAGGCGGTAATGCCTAATACGTAAATAGAAAAGTCACCTCAACTAACTCTGGGCGAACACTCGCTTTATGAATTGCCATTGTCCGTTCAAGTGCATCAAAAGAAAGGTTAAATAAAAAAAATGCCGACATAAATTTTCTTCTTCTTATTTTTTTTTTTTTTAGCCGTTTCGGAGTAACCTCACTGCTATCCGGGCATCAATATAATAGGCACCGCCTCTACATCAGCTCGCTGTGTTTTGCCATTTTTTTTGCCTGCTAACTACGTGCAATAGCAACGGGGAGGAGAGTTACGTCCCCGAATCAACAACAACTACATCGGCGACGTAGACGGAGCAGCCCCGTCACATTCTGTTGCCGCGAACAGGGACATCGGCGACGTACTTCCAACATCTAGAATACAACTACAACAGAGCGAAGTAGTAGACCTGTCACAGTAAGTTGATTTAGTGTTGTTCCGACTGGCAACTGCTTTGGCCGAGTGCAGACCCACCCCGAGCCACGCAAGCAACTGACTCAGCAGCGCCCGCAGACCACGAAGGAAGCGGTGGAGAGGCGGAGAAGGGTGCGCGCATGCACACATGAAGAGGGAAAAGGAATAACCGAACATAGGAGGGATGGTAGCGCACAGAGACGATGGAGATAACTAAAGGTTCATGGTGGTAAACTTGAAAATTTAAACAATAGGCCAAGCTCGCACACTCCTCTGGGCAACTTCACATCTCGTTAGAATAAATAAATTATTCTGAAATGGTACTAATTTGTTAACTGCGGACGCTCCTTAAGACTTTGTTGTTAAATGGCCGTAAAACCCTCTCACCTCACCTTTATGATCTTTAAACCAGTGTCTTCAGACACTCTTCTCAGATGAAAAATGTTTCAACAAGGCAAATTTATTCTGTATAGACTGTAACAATCCTCCATAACTCACATTTGGTTGTGGTTGCACGAAACTGATGTGGTGTTTAAAAATTGTGTCATTTTAAATTTTTGATGTTATTTTGTATCACTTCTTTAAAATATCTGTAATGTTCATGTGCTGCGCAGCACACGGCGATTCATCACCACTGCGGACTATTAAGGTTGTACACTGTCACTATTTTAGAGACTGTTGATTGGATATATGACTGAATTTTATTGTAATTTGTAGTGTTTAATTAATTGATGGTAGACATTTTTTTGTGCTTTAATTGTCAAAGTTGAGTAACAAGGGTAATTGTGTTCATAGCTAATTGTGTTGTGAAAGTTACAGTTGATTGCTGTTTTGTGTATTTCGTAGCTTTGTGGGCTATTAAATCGAGCACATAATTTAACTCTTTTATTTCTAATTATAAGACCTCTACCCCAAAAGAACTCATGATAATTGCCCACATATAAAGTTTTGCTTAAACTTGTAACAATGATGTCAGAAGTGGGATAGAGGCATAAATTAATTTCATAATTAATTCTGTAAATCAAATCATTGCACACAATTGCTATTCAATTAAATTGAGCCACTTTATAAATTTTATGTTTAAATTTCAATTGTAAGGGTGCATGTTTACAAGAAACATGTCAGCGGAAATAGAAGCACTAAAGGCCCTCATTGAGGGAATGAACGGCCAATTAAGTGGTCAAATGAATTCAATCAAAGACAGTGTAAATGAAAATGTAGATAAGACAATAGATAGTGTAAATGAAAATGTAGATAAGAAAATTAATGGTGTAAATGAAAATGTAAATAAGCAGGTAGATAGTATAAAAGAAATGGTGTACCAGGAAATAAAGGCTGTAAACGAGAAGGTACGCAGCATAAAGGAAGAGATAGACAATGTGAACCAGAAGGTGGTGGACCATGTGAAAAATAGCATGCAGCAACAAATGGATGAGCTGAGGAAGGAGTGTCAAGAACTTCTCCATGGTAAAGAAGGTGGGCATCTTGTAACTGGAGAAGACAAGGTCAGTGCTGAGTCAAAACGTGACGGTAGCGAAGAGAAGACAACGAACTTTAAACCAGGCTCTAGTGGGATACCCAATCAGGCAGAAAATGGGCTGCAACAAGTTTGTGTATCTAGTGTGCCAGCACAGAATATTCGAAAGGGGATTTCTGTCAAGCCTTCTCCTTATTATGGCCAGACTCCGTGGCGAGAGTACCAAAACCAGTTCGAGATTGTGGCAACCATAAATGGCTGGTCTGACCAGCAATATTCCTACTATCTTGCTGCTGAGCTGAGGGGACCTGCCCTCAGTATACTTCAGTCGCTTCCAGAACAACAACGTCTGGAATATTCAACATTAGTTACTGCCCTGCAGCCCTATTCTGTACGGCCAAAGCAAAGTCCCGTCATGAAGTAATTTGCTTTACTTCGGCTGTCAAAATATTGTTTTGTTACTCGCAATCGATTCTGTACGCTACTGATTGCTTCCGACGCTATAATTTACTTCTGCGGAAAATGTTGCTTCAATGAGATACCTTCAATCGTTTTGCTTTGACGGTAATCGTAGGTTGGCTGCCCTTTTGTCCGAAAATTACTCTATTTATTATGTAATCGAGAAACATTTGCGATGCGTAAGTTTGCCACCTTTCTTGTAGTTTGCTTTATCTAAGGTTCTGCGAGTATAAACAGTGAAGCACGTGGCAGCAAGGAAGTAATGGATAGTTTAAAAAATGGAGAGGAGTGTTGATTTATCCCTAAATACACTACACCCCTGTAGGAAAACTATTCATATGTTTACTATGTAATTGGGATACAATCTCGCCCGAGTCTGTGAGTTTAATGTTACGTGCGTGTTCGTTTGTAGTATTAAAAATTTTGGTTCTAGGCAACCTCAGTCGTGAATTTCGACAGATAGGCTATACTTTCTTTTTTTTTAATCATTAATATATTTAGGAAGTCCGAGATAATTTGTATGGCACTCGCCAACAAATTGTTTGGAGGGGAGGAAGGTATGATTTTTTAACATGCCATAACCTAGTTTTTTTTCGGGGCAAAACAGAATAAATTGTTAAACACCAGTAGTTATGTTTTAATGCTGTAGGCTTTTTATATAATATAAAAAAAGAACCAATTTGTATAACTAATGTATAGGTTTGTGTTTATATCAACATAGGCTTTATTGGCAAGTTGGAAGTTTAGAATTTGAAGGTAGTGGATAGCAATTTAGTTAGGGCCTATAGTTTGTGTATGCCAAATTATTAGGTTACTTCGATGAAACCTATACAAAAAGCCACTGTTGAGTTCATTGTATACCCATCTAATTACAGAATGTTATTTTAATCCCTTATTGTGGGGTTAAGGTAATGTTAAGTTATATGAACAAAATTAGTAAAACCAAGTAACTATGTTTACGTTTTTGTTTGAATATTTAATCATTTTACTTCCACTGTCATAAATTAGTTTAGTTGGCTAATTATCAGTGTATGCCATGCTAAGCTTGGTACCATACTTTAGGTTAATTAAAAACAGTAATTCACTTACTGTGGGGTTAGGTTAGTATCAGGTTAAATGAACACAAAAAATTGGTATTTTTTTTCTCCACATTTTGACCTCTACAGACCCTACCACTACCACTTTTTTATGTAGGTATCCTTTATTATTTTAGTGCACGAATTTTTCTCAAGCACTCATCTTAAGTAATAAAATAACCTTGTTTGTCATGACTACGCTTCAACATGAAAGGCAAACGATATCCCAGCGTATTGTAGTACATAATGTAGGCTTGTCTTTTCGTAATTCGTAGTCGTTGTCTTTCCATACGTTGCTGTAAAATTAACACATGTAGGTTTAGGAAGGAAATATCCATGTTTCCAAGCCAAAGAATGAGGTTATTCCTCCTGAGTATTTTCACCGCATACACGAGACTTTTAAATTGAACTTTTGACAAACCAAGGGTCTTTCTTTGTGAAAGCATACACTGCAGAGTTATTATATATCACCGTCTCAGCCACTGTAATTATTTATAACACTTATTAAACAACTTAACAAACTAATTCCGGGCTTTGCGCAGCTTCCGATACCCGCGCACATTTGCTTCAGTATTTACCTTCATATCTGCTTCCGAGTAAACGAGTTCTAACGCAACTTGGCCGTGCAGAATCACTTTCGTAGTAAACTCGAAGCTAAGGCAGTTTGCGCTTGAAGCAACATTACTTTGGCCGTACAGAATAAGCCCACTGGAGCTGCGCTTCAGAGACAAGTACTTACGACATGCCCACCATGCCCAACTAAGGAGCCGCACCCAGAGATCAGGAGAGACACTGCAAGAACTGTGGCAGGACATTGTGCAACTCGCCCATTCGTCACTCGAGGGATGTCCAGAACAGGCACGAGACATCATAGCAGTCGGCTTCTTCGTCAATGCCATCGCCGATGTAGAGGTGTGCCAAGCAGTGCGCCTGACCGCCTCAAGGACTATGCAGGATGCCCTGGCCAGAGCACTGGAGGTCGAATCTGCAAGAGGGCCATCAAATCGGTGTACTGTGCGGGCGGTCGCAGTGTCGGGCGATGAGAGAGATAACCGCTTCGAGAACACCGTGAAGAAAATGGAAACTATGATACATAGAATCACATCGATTACACCCAGCCCCCAACAATAGGGGCGACCAAGCTGCTGGGAATGTGGAGAACCCGGACACCTGAGAGCCCAGTGTTCACAATGGTTACAGAAAAACAGAAACCAAGAGCAGGATGAGGCTGCACGATCTAGCCAGCCATCGGGAAACATGCAAGCACCTGTCTTAAGGGGCAAAGGTCGGTGGCTGCGGGAGATAAGGCCCCAGTATTTCTTCAGGTACGCTCAGTAAAACAAGAGTTTGATGCAATCCTAGTGGAGGGCAGTCTGGATAATGTTTATTGCGACATGGTTGTGGACACCGGAGCAACCATTACTGTTGCCCGACCGGACATCTTGGGGCCTTCTCCCCAGAAGTCAAAGGGCCATAATTACAGACAAAGCTTTCTGACGACAGTGACAGGTGAGACCACACCAGTGAAGGGGAAGAAAAAGGTACAGTTGAAGTTGGGTGACCTCTGCATTGAGCACAAATCGTACATAGCTGACATTGAAGATGAATGTTTATTGGGCCTGGATGTATTGCGCAAGTTAGAGTGCTGTATAGATACTCGGTCGGGTGTACTAAGGGCTGGTAACCGACAACAGGTAATGATGCCACGAAACGAACTATCTTCTCCAACCAGCTGATAAGTGGTCTGTTGTGAGACAACTATTTTGCCAGCATCCAGTGAGATTGTCATCCCTGCACGGTGTCAAGGTAATTTAATGCGGCGTGTAGCTCTGGTCGAACATATGAGAAGAGGAAGCAGCTTACCTGATGAGGTGGTGGTAGCAAGAACATTGGTTTCGCAGAGTTCTGGAAATTAACCTGTTCGAATGGTCAACTTGTTGAACAGGGCCATCCAGCTTGAGGAGGGGGCCATAATAGGTGTGTGCAAACAAGTCTCCCAAATAACTACAACCGACAAAGAAGCCATGAAGTCAGGCGACCTTAATGGGCCCATGCCAGAACCACTCAAGGAACTACTGACTAGAACTGGAGAAAATCTGAACTGGAGACAAGAAAAGGCTGTGGCAGAACTTCTGAAGAAAAACAAGAAAACTTTCTCATGTGGGCCACTTGATCTTGGCAGAACATCCGCTGCGCAACACCACATTGATACAGGAGAAGCTAGGCCAATCAAGAAACCCCCAAGACGACTGCCTCTAGCTATACAAGAAACTGTGGATGGCATCTTGAAAGAAGTGAAGGACTTGGATGTGATCAAGCCATCGGTCAACCCTTGGTCGTCACCTGTTGTGCTAGTTAAGAAGAAAGATGGGTCCGCAAGATTTTGCGTGGATTACCGCCGGCTGAATGATGTGACCAAAAATGACTGCTACCCCCTCTCCCGGATTGATGACATACTGTACAGCTTGGCAGGGTCACAATGGTTCTCTACACTTGACATGAAGAGTGGCTACTGGCAATGTGAGGTGGCGCAAGAGGACAGGGAGAGGACAGCCTTCTCTGTGCAAGGGAAAGGAACTTGGCAGTTTAAAGTCATGCAGTTTGGCTATGCAATGCCCCTGCTACCTTCGAACGACTAATGGAAAAGATCCTACCTCTAGATATTTGCCAAGTTTACTTAGATGATATCGTGGTCACAGGTAAAACGTTTGAAGAACACCTCACCAAATTAGATTCTGTGTTCCAGAAAGTGGCTGCTGCAAATCTGAAGCTGGTTCCCAAGAAGTGCCACCTGTTCCAAAAGAGAGTTAGTTTCCTAGGGCATGTGGTATCAGCTGATGGAATCCAGACTGACCCAGAGAAAACCAGGGCAATAAAAGACTGACCACAACCAACAGACAGGACACAGGTGAGAAGCTTACTTAGACTCTTGCGCTTATTATTGGCGGTATGTACGTGGATTTGCTAAGCCACTTCATGAGCTTACTGAAGCCAAAAGAAAATTTCTGTGGACCCCTGAATGTGAAGCCTATTTCAGAAAATTAAAAGAAGTTTTAATGTCCCCTCCAGTTTTGGGCTTCCCCGATAATGAAGGCGAGTTTATATTGGACACAGATGCGAGTGATGTAGGCATTAGTGCTGTGAGTGCTGTGCTATCACAGGTTCAAGATGGAGTAGAGAAGCCTTTAGAATATTTCAGCAAAGTGCTGCAGAAACCAGAGAGAAACTATTGGGTCACTCGCAGGGAGCTATTGGCAATGATGAAGTCCATATCACATTTCCACCAGTACTTATATATGGCAGACACTTTACTTTGCGAACAGATCATGCTGCTCTACGCTAGCTACTGAACTTTAAAAATCCCGAAGGACAAATAGCTTGATGGATACAACATCTTCAAGAATACAGCTTTGATATCCAACACCGTGCTGGTCGTTCCCATAATAATGCAGATGCATTATCCCGCAGGCCTTGTGACACCAATTGCCGCCATTGTGAACAGCATGAGGAGAAAAGCGGAGGAGTGTGCTATGTTAGAAAAACAAGGCTTCAGGCATCAACAGCCGATGAACTGACGACAAGATAAGAGAGGAACAACGAAATAACCCGGACTTGTGCCCAATACTGGACTGTATAGAGCAGAACCACCGGCCAGAATGGCAGGAGCTATCTGAAAAGAGTGCTACAACTAAGGCATATTGTGCACAATGGAATTCACTTGTTCTGAAGAATGGTGTCCTCTACCGAAACTGGGAGAGTGCGGATGGCAGACATGAACACCTACAGTTGGTCCTCCCAGAGAGCAAGATCCCAGAGGTATTGAAGGAGCTCCATAATTCAGTGTCAGGCGGTCATTTTGGCATTAATTAGACTCTCAACAAGGTTCGAGAGAGGTTTTACTGGCTTCATTGTCGTGAAGATGTCGACAGATGGTGCCGAATGTGTGACGACTGTGCCGCAATGAAAGGTCCGAGGATCAGAGGCCGAGGTCGTCTCCAGAAGTACAATGTTGGTGTCCCATTCGAGAGAATGGCGGTTGACATCTTGGGTCCCTTGCCAATAACCGAGAGAAACAATCGGTACTTGTTGGTGGTGCAGTACTACTTCACCAAATGGCCAGAGGTTCTTCCCATACCGAATCAAGAAGCCAACATGGTGGCTGATGCACTGGTCGAACATGTGTTCTCAAGGTTTGGGGTGCCATTGGAGCGTCACTCGGACCAAGGGCGGAATTTCGAAGCGGCCCTTTTCCAAGAAGTGATGAAGATAATGGGTATAAAGAAGACCCGAACCACTCCGCTACATCCACAGTCTGATGGAATGGTCGAACGTCTAAATTGCACCCTGGAGCAGTACCTATCCATCTTTGTATCTAATAATCAAAAGGATTGGGACTCCAAAGTACCAATGTTTCTGCTAGCATACCACTCTACCATTCATGAAGCAACTAAGGTGACACCATCAAGGATGCTGTTTGGAAGAAAGCTCCATCTCCAGAGCGACTTGATGTTCGGACGACCGGCGGAGGAAGACCAGATTGCATCCCCAGTGTATGCCAGCGAGTTACGTCACAAGTTGGTTCACACTCACAACTTTGCCCGGCGACACCTCAGGATCAACACCGACAGGACGAAGACTCGCTACGATAGGAATGCACCAGATGAAACATTCCAAGAAGGACAACTGGTGTGGTTGTACAACCCTCAGAGAAAGAAGGGGCATTGTCCCAAGCTGCAGAATAATTGGGAAGGCCCTTATGAAATAGTGAATAAGATCAATGATGTGGTGTTTCGGATTGTTCGTCGAGGCTCTCGGGCGAGAGGACCTAAAGGTGTATACATCGACAGATTGGCTCTTTACGATGGACCTGAGGCTGCTGTGTCTGTTTGGGATGAACAGACTTAAGGAGGGGGCAGTGTTGCGTGCCATGTACCTGGAGGCTGGTGGTCGGCAGCTGTTTGGTAACACTTTGTGGACTAGCCTCTGACGAGCTGGGTGGCTACGTGATGAAAGTCACGCCGAAACTACGTCAGATACCTGTCCCAACTGTGCTTTTACCCTGCGAAGCGGCCTACGTGACTCAAGCCATGTCCGAAACATGATGAAATGTCTATTTTTAGATCCCTGTAATGCGGTAAATCCCCGACTGTTTTGCGGAGTATAAGAGGGCAGAATCGACATATTTGGGGAGAGTTTGCTATTGGTCGTGCTAGAAGAAGGTTCTATGCTTGTGGAGAGAGACTGGTGAAGACATCTTGGTGACGAGAGTCTACTGTGAGGCGGCAGGTGGCTACCGTCGGAGCAGTGTTGGGCGAAACAAGAGGACTGCTGCGGCTGGCTGATGAGCAAAGAGGAGGTGCACGACTGGAGTCGAACCGAAGACCTCAAGAGTGAAGACAGCGGTGCACTCGGGGTGCTGCGCAGCACACGGCGATTCATCACCACTGCTGACTATTAAGGTTGTACACTGTCACTATTTGAGAGACTGTTGATTGGATATATGAGTGAATTGTATTGTAATTTGTAGTGTTTAATTAATTGATTGTAGACATTTTTGTCCTTTGACTGTCAAAGTTAAATAACAGGAGTAATTGTGTGCATAACTAATTGTGTTGTGAAAGTTATAGTTGATTGCTGTTTTGTGTATTTCGTAGCTTTGTGAGCTTATCCAGCACTTAATTTAATTTTTTTATTTCTAATTATAAGACCTCTACCCCAAAAGAACTCATGATAATTGCCCACATATAAAGTTTTGCTTAATCTTGTAACAGTATTTTTTATATGACTTAAATGTGGATCACCAAGAAAATAAACAGACTTTATGGGAAAATTGCACACAAGGTATGATCTGTAGCAAGATTTATGTAGTGTACAGTTGCTGCAAGTTATTCACTCTCTGACTTGTGTGTGGCAGGTACTTGATGTATACGATTGTTCTCTGGGTCTGTTACGTATTGGTCCCTTCAACTACGACCCATTGCGAGGAGTTGACCTGTGGCTGGAGCAGTCCGACGAGTTCATACTGCAGCAATTGTCGACATCGCCAGAGGTCGAGCCTCCACACTTTGTGATGCAGGTCAGCCTTACTATAGCCATGTGCAGTACAGTTACATGGCAAGTTTGCCATTGACGTACTGATTGATGAGTGGACTGTTATGTTGGCAGGTGAGGGCAACCTTAAAGTATATTCAAGACCATCCATTCCCAGCAGTCACAGTGTTTCGTGACAATCGCCCTCACTACTACAGACGGGACGAGAACAGTGGTACATGGACGCCTGTCAGATATTAATCCCAAAATGCTACGGTGGTGTGTCAGTCAAGTTACTTGTGCCATTCGTAGCCTGGTGCAGACAAGCTCTCTCATACCCACAACGAAGAACTACATTGGACTGTGCAACAAACTGAATGAACAGAGATCAGAATATTATTTTTCATTGCTACTAAGGGGGTTCTATAACTGGTAGTCCTGTAGGAAAGATATGTACTAAGCGTTCTTGTTAGTGTTGTGGTTAAGAAGACAACAAAGTTAGACTTTTATACTTACTGGTTTTCACGTAGTTGTGTTCATACTTTTTTTTTTTTTTCGACAAATGTGTTTTGTGTGAATGATTATGGACATCTTATTTAAGCTGTATAATGTACAAACAGTGTAAAGCAGTTGATGACTGATTGTGCATACATATTTTTGTTATTATTTACTGTAAAAATGTTAAAATTATGAAAGTTTGTCTTGACTGCATTTTCTCCTAATAGAGGGGAAAACTATGGCCATGGAACAAGAAATTGAGAACTTGAACTTAGCTTAAACTAAATTTTATTTGGATCTGTTACTGCAAAGTTTTCATGCTACAGCTCTATTATAAGCACCATTCTGCTTACACAGAGTAATAGTGGAAGGTCTGTGTTAAATGTTGGGAAAATTATTAGTTACCAGTAATATAATCAAATAGCGAGAACACTAATTGTGATTCCACATCAAGCCATCAGATAACAGCACACTACAGACATTTATTAACTTCAGATTTATGCTGCCAACATAAAAAGACGGAGAAAAACTGTCTTCTCTTGATGAATAACCAAGTTTTTCTTACCAAATTTGAAAATAAATTATTGAAACTAAAACAATAGAATGCTAAACATGTAAACAAGAGAACATTTATGTTAACAGTAAAGTAATTACATTAATTTATTCCATAGTTCAACTTCATTCCACTAGATGTTTTTCGCACATTTATCTTTGTTATTATCATAGAGCTGCCCAGTATTAGTCTCTGTGGTATTTGAAAAAATCTTACAAGTCTCAAGTGCATTCTGCAGAATGAAGTGTTTTCTAGAAACTATTACAAAAAAGTAGGAAATGGCTTCAAATCTTAAGGTTTCACTCATTTAAGCATGTAAGGTTATAACTTTCTTAATACATCTAAATTGTACTTGAGACTGGGGCCTTTACAGTACGTAATTCATATCAAGTAATGGTATTCAATTTTTCACAGTGTCACAGTTCTGATGACTTTTGAATTTCTACTCAGAGAAGCTAATATGGAAGATTCCTATTTCAAGGTTGCCACAGGTATAAGCATTTAAATTTCCCTGACTTTTCCAGGTTTTCCTGACCTAAACTACAAAACTTTCCCTGACTTAAAAAAATTTTTAATGAGTTCTGGAATATTATTTTGCAAAAATATAGAAAGATAAACTCAGCAATATGGTCAGAATTAAATTTAAGTAAGTACAGATGATGATAAGTTGTCATTTTACATAACAGAACACAAAGTTTTAAAATGTGTTAGTAAAAAATAGGCATTTCCAATGACTCTTTGCTATTATCAGCATGCACTTATTATTTACTGTATAGATAATGATTAAAAACTTACCACGATTTCAAAATATATTGTTTTTGATGCACATTCCAACACAGTTGGTTAGCCAGCAATAATTTCAACTTGATTTCAGACATAACTTTCACTTATAACACAGTCTAGGAACAAAATTATTATTGTAGTTCAGTTTTAAAAGATACACTAAACACAATTCTTGGTTAGCCATCAATAACGTCAGCTTGATTTCTCAAATAACTTTTAAATTTTAAATGATAGTCTAGAAACAAAAAAAAAAATTAATTATAGTTTTAGACGATGCACTCTCTAACACTAAGCAA